>FIZU01013879.1:0-10011 GCA_900064475.1 Pseudococcus longispinus | reverse complement strand
GGTAGGATAGGAAAAGTGGTATCCAATTTCGAGTTCAATGGTTTGGGGAGGTATAAAAACTCAAATCGCAACTTTTTGGGGCTGTGTTGGGTATGTCACGCAGGTGGCACTACCCAAAAATGGCCAAAAACCACGTTTTTTTCGAAAATGACCCCATTTTGAAGCCCCCTAGCTCCACCCTCCTTTGAGCTAGAGGTCTAAAATTTTTCATGGTTCGTCCCCATATGAATATGGACCACCAACTTGAATTTGGTTAAAATCTGAGGTAACCTTCCTGAACACGAATATGTAATTACTTTCAACATCCGATTGCGGAAAGTGCCCCAAATTTCAAATCAACCCCTCCCATTTCTTCGCAAATCCCGAAAAATACGTAAAAATTGAAGTTCCCTGCCCCTACATCAAACGGAACGATCAGAATCGAATTTTCAATACGATATTCGTGTAGTACGTGTTGAATAAGATTTCTAAACGTCCTTTCAAAATCCTCATACCTCCATTGTGAGGAGAAGGAGGTGCTGCAATCTCCTCAATTTTGATAATTTTTCATGCTTTTGCTTTGTAGTGCCTTCAATATGACAGATAGGCAAAATTCATGCATAACCTTTTTAGTAGTAATAATCAAGATCTAAAAAATAAGTTATACACAAATTTCGTCTATCTGCCAAATTGAAGGCGCCAAACTAATTATAATATCACGTTGCTTTGTAGCGCCTTCAATATGGCAGATAGGCAAAATTCATACATAACCTTTTTAGTAGTAATAATCAAGATCTAAAAAATAAATTATGTACAAATTTCGTCTATCTGCCAAATTGAAGGCGCAAAACTAATTATAATACCGCGTTGCTCTATAGCGCCTTCAATATGACAGATAGGCAAAATTCATACATAACCTTTTTAGTAGTATTAATCAAGATCTAAAAAATAAGTTATATACAAATTTCGCCTATCTGCCAAATTGAAGGCGATACAGAATTGTATGAATTTGTAAGTGCCTTAGCGTCTTCAATATTTCCATCATAACAAAATTTGATTTCTTATTATTTCCAATCAGCACTAAAGGGAAATTTTTTTTTTAATTGTTGAAAATTAGAAATCTGCTCCTGTCATCAGATTTAGACACTTCCAGGGCTTAGGGTTAGAGATTGTTGAACCTAACATCCAATGGAAATTGAATCCATTGAACATAATGAGTAATATCATTCTGCTAGAAAAGTCACATACCTATGAATTTATTAGAGAAATTGTTGGTATCGTTGCAGAATAATTCAAAATTTGTGATTGATTTGAAATTTTGGAGTTGCTCAATTTTTAGTGCTGCTGCACTTGAATTCTGAAGTTAGACAAGGTCTGCAGATTTATACCAAAAGGCAGGATTCTCTGAAACTTTGGCTTGACAAACTTTTATATGCATGAGAAGTCGCTTTCCATGAATCATAAGAATATCCTTTGATTTTATAAAGAGTACGTCTTAAAGAGATAACTATTTGGTAGATTTAAAGTGGATGAAAATCTTACCATTTGTTAACATTTTAAGAACAGTAAGAACGGTAATTGCTTGAACCATGTTGGGTATGTAATATTTCCTTGTCATCTTGAGTTACTGGCAATTTATAAACAAATATTAAAGCAAGTGCGTATATTACGTACACTCGCCTTAGAGTTCACTTTTTTTCTAACACGCCACGTCCAATAATAGTTTTTACGCGTAGAATACACACCGAATGTACTAAAAAGCCACATGCAACGATCGTCTTTTATCGATACACGTCAATGAAAAAAAAAGAAGAAAACCAACTACGGTATCATAATTGCCGCACTCGGTACACGTTACAGGATGAAAAACTTTGTAAAGTCTGCAAATTAACCATCTAACCATCGAGCTCGCACCGATACTGATTTCATCTCGAATCCGAATCCAGGCTAGTCTCTAGCCTTCGTCGCCTGCGCCACTTTGGTGGACCGGCCGGATACGAGTCCATTGTTCTAGGGCTTCCGGGAAAAATGACAGAGGGACAGGAGCCGTGTAAACCGGGGTCACTGTATGTCCATCGCGGTGTTGATGTTTATCGTCAAATACGACTAAAAAAACCATACTGTTGTACGATTTGCAGAGAATATGGCGGGGTGAGCGATCTGTTTATGCGGAGAAGAGCCCTTCGTAAGATTATTCTTTCTGTAATAAACTTGGCGCAGGTAGTTCAATGATCTGCACCGTGTACACGTAATACACCCCAGTGCACCACTGTCGTCTGCCTGCTCGACCAATTATCGCGCCTAAATTTGTAATAATAATCGTTTATGCTTCAGTACGTGCTACGCTGCGTGCTGTTTCTCAGTCGATGCTGCAATCGTATCTCTCTCCTCTTGTACCAGGAAATCGTGTATTTTCTGCTTTTATACCGGGTTTTGTTTTTTTCATCCGTTAATACCGAGCGTTAGATTTGTTGGGTGATGATTTATTCGTGTAGATGTGTGATTTTCAATGAAATGCAAATAACCGTGTAATTAATTTTGCTATTTTTAGCTAACGTAAGATGCGGTGATGTGAATGAAGTAGTGGAGGGTTTGGAAGAGAATTTTAATCATGTGTGAGGGTATCTGAAAGGAAGTTTGTTTAAATGAGTGTTTCGTTTGATCAGATCTTCTTTTTTTTTTGTACGGCGTTGGTTCTTTTCTTGGATTCAGTTTTGTTGATGCTCGTCCTCAGATTTAATGCTGATGCATCATGCAGGAACGTGTCTGTCGAATTTTTCAATTGCTCAATAGCTCATTCTTGATTTTTTAATAATTGTTTTTCTATGGATGAAGTTTTTGATCATGGTTATGGCTCTAATTGCCCTGAAACTTCTACATTGAAATAATGGGAAAATAATTGTAATTCCTCAACGAATAATCACTGTTCATTGGGATGGAGCGAAAAACAACCGTATCTAGGGTTTCCAGGGCATGGTTCATTTTGAGTTGAAGATCCACCATAAAATTGTTTAGACCTCTGACTCGAATGAGAGCGGAAATGAGGCTGCTCAAAAGGGGGTCACTTTTGAAAAAACACGGTTTTTTGCCACTTTTGGGTAGTGCCACCTACCAGCTACTTTGGCCACCCCTGAAAAGTGCAATTTGAGTTTCTACACTACCCTAGGTCATTGACCTCGAAATTAGATACCACTTTTTGCCCTCTACCAGGGGGTTGAAAAATTGGTATGCTTTCTGCTTGGTACAAAAACTAGATCTAAGAGCCCCTCTTGATGCAAATATCCCCCCCCCCCCATTTTCATAATACTCACAAAATTTGAAAACATAGGATAATGCTTTTGCCCTTAGTTTTTCCAAATCATTTCTATGCATCATTGAAAAATTTTTCAAATTCAAAAAAGTCTGGATTTAAAATTTAATTCTCAAAGTTCAAGAAGTCCAAATTGCTTGTCTGACAAAATGTCTAAAATTCAACGTTATCTCTGAAATCTTGCATGTTCAAAAAGGCAATGAAAATCTGAAAATTTTTCTAAGTCCAAAAAAGTCTGACAAAATGTCTAGAATGTGATCTTAGAATTTTCCAAGTTCAAGAATTATGCCTGACAAAATGTCTAAATTTTTTTCAAATCCATAAAAGTCCGACAAAATGTCGGAAAGTTACCCTAATCCGTATGTATAAAATCCACAACGTGTCCGTCCGTCTTTCTGTCCGTAACTTTGACATTTTCCGTCACTTTTAGACATTTTGTCAGACTTCATACGTTGATGGCATTTTTTAAAAAGCTTAAAATGACTTTTAGACATTTTGCCGGACTTTTTGAAACTTATAAGAATTTTGAATATGCAGCGTAATATTTTCCTCGATGAAATTTAAAAAAATAAGCCTAAAATGAAAAAATGGATGATTTTTACTATAAAATGACAATTTTGACTAAAATATTTACAAGTTGGACAAAAAAATGACAATTGATGAAAAGCAAGGATTTTAACCAAAAATGACAATTTTTACTTTGAAATGAAAATTTCGAATAAAAAAATTACAATATTGACAAAAAAAGATGATGTTGACCAAAAATGACGGGTTTGACAAAAAATGAAAATTTTTACCTCGAAATGATAATTTTGTCCAAAAATTTTCAATTTGGACAAAAAAAAACATTGAAGAAAAACGAAGATTTTGACCAAAAATTACACCGTCTACTTTGAAATCACAATTTTGACAATATATGACACTTTGACAATTTTGACCAAAAATGACAGTTTGGACTAAAAATTGAAAAATGACAAAAAATTGTGATTTTGACAAAAAATTATTATATTAAATATAAACTGAAAATTTGAACCAAAAATGACATTTTTTACTTTGAAATGAAAATTTTTAATAAAAAAAAATTACAATATTGACAAAAAAAGAAAACTGACTTGTTTGACAAAAAATGAAAATTTTTACCTTAAAATGACAATTTTTGCAAAAAATGACGATTTGGACCAAAAATAACGGGTTTTATCTTAAAATGACAATTTTGACCAAAAATTTACAATTTGGACAAAAAAAACAATTTATGAAAAACGAAGATTTTGACCAAAAATACACCGTCTACTTTGAAATCACAAATTTGATAAAAAATGACACTTTGACAATTTTGACCAAAAATAACCGTTTGGACTAAAAATTGAAAAATGACAAAAAATGGTGATTTTGACAAAAAAATTACAATTTAGAATGTCAACCAGAAATTGAAAATTTTAACCAAAAATGACAGTTTTGACCAAAACTGGTATTTTTTTTAAAAAAGTAACGATATTTGACCAAAAATAACAGTTTTTACCCTGAAATGATCATTTTTACTTTTAAATGACAATTTTGGCGATAAATTGATGACGATTTTGAACAAAAAATTACAATTCTGACAAAAAACTACATTTTTCACTAAAATCACAATTTTGTCAATTTTCGATTTTGTTTAAAATATTTTTTCATCATAAAAATTTTTATTTTTTTATTTTTTTGCAAAAATTGAAAGTTGGCAATATTGTAATGAAAATGTTGTAATTTTTGTAACGTAAATAATTTTTTGCATCAGCAGGGTGCTTAATTGGATTTTTTTGAAAGCTATGACTTTTTTTTTTCTAGGAAAATTGTGCGACTTTGCAACAAAAAGAAAAATGAAAAAAAATTGTCAAAAAGTTCTTAAAAATCGTTGAAAATGTAGCGAAAGCTGCAAAAAAGTCGTTAAAATTGTCTCAAAATTTTAAAGTTGATAAAAAATGTATAAAAATCTTTTCAAAATATTGCAAAAGCCGTAAAAAAAGTCATAAAAATGTGATGTTTCACGATTTTTATGAAATTGTTGACAATTTTTGCAAAATTTTAAACGACTTTTTCACAACTTTTGTAGGTACCTAACATTTTTAATAATTTTTACAAATATCAAACATTTGAGAGACAACTTCTTTTACAACATTTTCAAGGATTTTAAAAATGTTGAGAATTTTTTGTTTTTCGTTTTATGCGCGCCGATGCCCGAATGATCTAAGTGGAAAAATTTTGAAAAATATTGAAAAATCCGATCAAAAAAATACCCGCTCATCTTTTCATTTTGCAACTAGTTGTGTTTTATGAAGATTATTTACATTAATTACTTGATTTAATTTGGCATACTTTTTTTTTTAGTCATTTTAGAATTCTTTTTATGACCGGTCAAAAATTCTCATTTTCCCAAATTGTTCGAATTTTCTGAAAAAAATTATATTCTGTTCTTCAATATTTTTTATTTTCTATAAAAACTGTCAAAAATTCATTCTTCTTAGCTTAAATTAAATTTTCAAAAAATTGTCAAAAACTTGAAAAAACTTGCACTAATTAATTTCCTGTTCGGTGTATTGTCATTTGTCAAAAAATTAAAGACGTAACTTCTCCAAAAATCTGGGTCAGAGAGGAGGGGGGGCGGTGTAAAATGAGAAATTTGCTGATTTTTCCCTTGCAAAATTAGTAGGTACGATTTTTGTAAATAAGTAGGTACAAGTAATCAGCAAATTTTTCAGAAACAAGCTAACGAATTTCCAGAATTTGACAAATTTTTTAAAATTTAGTAAATTTTTAATTTTTCTTGACAAAATCTACTTAATTAATTTTTCAAATTTTTTAGCCAACTCACTAAATTGGCCAATCATAAATGAAATACAATCAATTTTTCAAAAATTTGCTGATATTTTGACAAGTTTATCCCCCCCCCCCTCCCTTGTGTTTCGTCCATGCATAAATTATTTTGAAAAATTTGCAATCAAGAGTTACAGAACTTGAAAAAAACTTTCTAAGATTTTCCAATAAACCAGCGGAAGTTTTCCTCAACCAACAATTAAACTCACTTCTCACCATTTTCTTACCAAAAATTTTAAAAATTAAAATTTTATTGCAAATCGTTACAGATAAATTCGACGTCATTTCATAACTTTAAAAATACTGCTAAAGAATTATACGACCAATAAAGTTGAAAAATCGATGAATTTTCTCTCTTAAAGACGGGTCATATCTCGAGCTGAATTGAAGCTACTCTTCGACAGCGATATCGATTTTGAAATCAGGTCTCACGTTAATACCAATGAATTTTTTACTTTTTATTTTTTCCGATCCTTGGAGATGGTACGCTTTGGCCTTTTGCAGCGCTTCTTTTGCTGGAACATCGTAATGAATGTGGATTACGATGACGTCGAGTTTTTTATTGTATACGACCAAATGAGGTAATGGGCCAGCCAAATCGGTCGTTTTCACTTTAATATTTCCAGCCACTCGAACTTTCTTATGCCAAATCGCTGCCGAGTATAATATCGCCCTGAAGTCGTACTCTTTCAATTCCAATTTATTTATAAATTTGCAATTATCACAATGAACTCCTTGGAAAGCTTGTTTCAAAATAAGACTCAAATCTTCTAATGATTTTTCAGATACTTTTTCGGATAGTAAAATATCGTATAATTTGTCGCCGATAGAAACGTAATGTTGGGTTGTGATATTTGTATGAGTCACGAACCATTTACGTAGAAAATACGACATTTCTTGATGTATCGAGGGATTTGGAATTTTATAGATTCTTCGATGAGGCGTATGGCTAAGGTATCCTTGTTCGTAGAGATAATAATAAACCACGTTTAGTTCTCGTTCGCCAATATCTTGCCATTGTTTTTCAGCCGTTTGCATTAATTCGACTACTTCGTCTTCGAAAACCGAAGAAGGTCTTTTGAAGTGAGCTTGTTCGTTGATCAACAATTCTACGAAATTGGTTCGGAAAAATGGAGCGTTTAAGATTCGTGATAGGAATTTGGCCGGTTTGGTCTTGATCCAGTATTTCGGGAATTTATCAATTGTTCGGTTTTTATCGCTGAGGTATGAGATGATATCGTATGGATTGTAGATCCTGATTTGGCTGCGATCGATGAAGTATCCGTTGTAATGATCTCTGATCGGATCTCGTTGGCTGACGTGGATTTTATGACGATCGAGTAACTGGTGGACTTCATCTTCGGTGAATCCGTGAGAAGAAGCTAGATCATGTGGACGTAAGAAACCGTATTCTTGGATTTCGGAAATATTAGAGCAATAGGATCGGAAAGGTATTGAGCTTGTGCCACTGATAATCGTATAGGATACAGCATCCAAAGATCCAGAATACCTCAAAGCGTAATAAAACATATGGCTAATTTCTCTATAGTGTCCAGCTATATTAAGTCCCTGGTTAAATATAGCTTCATCCATTACCGAATCGTAATTGTCTATTAATAATATAACCTTTTTACCAAAGTATTCGTAAAGAAAGAAGTTCAATTCGCGAATACTCCAAGCTAACTCAATCAGATCTAGTTCATTCGTCAAAGCTTTCACAAAGTACTTCAGCTTAGTATTAAGTTCCTTATTTGTACCATCGGTTTTGCCAGCCACTTTACGATAAAACCATGCGTGTTCTCTGTAAGTGTTCTGCACCGAAACTCGAAGTTGTCTGATGATATCTTTAGTGGTAGAATCGGATTCTATATTGAATTTCATATCGATATATACTACCGGATATTCGGCAAGATGTTTTTCAATCAAATCGGGGTATTGTGAGATTGTCAAGTTCAACGATTTATTGGTAAAAAGCTTATAACTCGAGGTTTGATTTTTAGGTATCGGTTGTCTGGCTATGAAATCCATTTCTATTTGAGCAAATCGTTTTATCATGTTCAAGTTGACGGTTTTACCGAATTTGCGAGGAGCTGTGAGTATCAGGTAACGATCCAATTCGTAAAGAGAGAAGAAAATTTTCAACATGTTGGTCTTGTCGACGAAATATGGACTTTTGGTCAATTCTTGGAAATCTGTGGTAGACCGAGTGGTGGGGAAATTGTAGAGGAATGTGAATCCCAGAAGTATGTGGAAGGCTTGTGAGGTGGGAGTCATTTTGACGAGTCTGTGGAAAAATTTAATTGATTTGTTAACCTTGGGGGGAAAAGTATTTCGTAAAATTGCATGCAAATTTAACCATGCCAATTGTACGAGTGACGTATATAATCATATTAAGGTAAATGATGATAAGAAATCGATTTTGAAGTAAATTTAAATCTATCATTCTATGTAAAAAATGAAAAATATGTTAATTCAGGTACTTACGCAAAGTTTTTAGTCCAAAAATTAAAACAAATTAGCTATACTTAAGTATTCTTATGCTTCATTTTGAAATGGGACAAATTTTAATAATCTTGTTAGGACACCATATTTGAACTGATAAAAAAAATTCAATATAATTTTACGAACAACTTGAAAAATTTTTCATTAATGGGACGATCGTTTTTTATCTCTTTTTTTTTTGCTTTATTGCATGAAATAAACTCTTCATATGTAGGTAAGATTACACGTATTAAATTTTGTTGATTATCATATCTGAAGAAATTGAATATTTATATTGATGCAATAAAGTGATAAAAATTCTAATTTTTTCCTCAACAGATGACGCGACGCGGTGATAGAGATAGCTATGGAATTATTTCATTTTCAGTATGTCATACAGAATTATTAAATTTTAATTTATTCTATCTACAAGAGAAATTTTCAAATTTAGAATATTATCCTCTAGCTTTCCTCTGCACTCCTGAGTCTGATTTCCTTTCGCATGCGGTTTATATTTTTCATTAAACATCCAGGGTGTCTAGTGTCTACAAGTCAATGAAGTTACGGAAGTCAAAGAAAAGTCAATGATTTTCAAAAAAAAAACCTTGTAGACACCCTGACATCGTATTTTATTCAAGGATAGGCAATTACAAAAAATTAATTTTTTCAACAAATCAAACTTTTTTGAAAATTTTAAGTCTTTTTTTCAATTTAAAAAATTTTTAGTTCTAAAGATTTAGCTACTCGTATTAAAAATGTTTAATGAATTTTTTGAATGTTTTGAAGAGTTTTCAAAAATTGTAAATAATTTTTCAAAAATAAGAAAAACTTTTGAAAATTTTGAAAAAAGTTTACAGAATTTTTTTTAATTTTTGAAGTTTTTTTAAAAAGTTATCATGATTTTAAAAAAAGGTTGAATATGATTATTCTAAAACTTTAAAAAGTTTTTTTGAAATTTTTGATGTTTTTTAAAAAAATTTTACGAAGATTTCAAAATTTCACAATTTTTGGATATTTTTAAGATTGTTTTGATCAGGGCTCTGGAAACGCAAACGCAAAAGAAACAATATTTTTTGACTTGGAAACAGAAACGAAACGGAAACACAATTTTAGTTTTGAATGGAAACATAACGGAAACGGAAACAAAATTAATTCAAATCGGAAACTGAAACAAAATGGAAACAAAAAAAACGAAAAAATAACGTTTCTTTAAAAAAAATTTAAGTTGGTTTTGCTTTGTTATTCCTTAAGTTACCTGTTGAATTGTTGAGGATGCGAACAGTTTTCCTTAATTATTTTTCAGTTATTCAACTTTTCAGAAATTTTACTTTCTATTTTGATTTGAATGGATGATTATGAATGAAATTATAAAATCTGTTTTTTATAATTAT
>FIZU01013863.1:0-37613 GCA_900064475.1 Pseudococcus longispinus | reverse complement strand
TTGCAAGTTTGAAAAAATTCGGTTGAAAACTGCCAAAAATGTAAATTTTCAACGAAAATCCACATTTAACCCCCCAAAAGAGGTTAGATTTCAGATATCAAGCTAAAAATTTTGTCACGGGGGTTTTAGACCATAAGGACCAACTTCCACTGGATAATTTCAAATTCGGTGCTCAGGGTCAAATCATCCCTATAAACCCGGCTACGTTCTTTGTAACATCTTTGAAAAGATGTTTTCAAATTTACGAGCTACCCCCTCCCAATCCAAAATCTATACAGAGTGTCTGATGAGTTGAAAAATGAAGGAGCTACAATGTTATGAAAATCGGCTACAAAATCGGTTGGCAACCCTGCGTTCGAAATTTTTTTTGGCATCGGCATCGGCATCGGCAGTGGATAGCATTTTGAAAAAGCAAAAAAAGTTCTAATAACATTGGAATGTCTATCTTTAAAATTGAAGGAGTTGTAGCAACGAGAAATTCCTGTAAAAAGTATTGCCTACCTCAATTTATGACGGTGTTCTAGTTGGACATGAAAATTTCAAAATTCTGTCAAAACAATACACGAAATAGGTGTAAATTTTTGAGACGCACAAAAAAACTAATGTGAAAAATTTGCCTATCCTTAACAATTCAGGCGCTACGGAGCCGTAAACTTTGAAAATATTAATTTTCAAAGCTTTGTAGCGCCTTTATTTTCAAAGATAGGCAAATTTTTCACATAACTTTTTGGTTTGGGTCAAAAATTTGCACCTGTTTCATGTATTGCCTGGATAGAATTTTGAAATTTCTGTTTTGTAATCCACTGCCCCTTCAAAATCGAGATAGGCACCTCAATTTCAATCATTTCTTTTGTTGAGTTGATGTCATAAGTCATCAAACACCAAAGTTTAGAAACTTTCAAATTTGGAAGAGAAAAAATTCAAAATTTTGCCTTTTTCCCCAACCTTTTTGCCACATTTT
This sequence comes from Pseudococcus longispinus, assembly GCA_900064475.1. Classification (NCBI taxonomy): domain Eukaryota; kingdom Metazoa; phylum Arthropoda; class Insecta; order Hemiptera; family Pseudococcidae; genus Pseudococcus; species Pseudococcus longispinus. The sequence continues at coordinate 36,652 of FIZU01013863.1, read as the reverse complement.
CCCCACTTTTTTGTCATCTTTTCAACCTTTTTGAACGTGTAGATGTATCATCAAGCATCAAAGTCTACAAATTTTCAAACTTGGGAGAGGAAAAATCAAAATAATGGAAGAAGTTGAATGGACAGTTAATCGTGGAGGAGAGTTGACGAGAAATGATGTGATTTTACGTGAAATTATAAAAAAATGTCTCATATTCGGTTCTTAAAAAAAAGCATTCAAAAGCTGAGATTTTCTCAAAATAATCAATTATTGGGAAAAATTTTTTAAAATGCCAAATCTGAGGCAAAGTGGTTTAAATATAGCAAGTTCGTTAGAATGACTCAAAGAGCTGGGCTGCTGAACCGAAACCACTATAAACCGATGAAAAATTCAAACTGAAACCGAAATCAAAGACAAAATCCTGGTTTCCGTTTCCGTTTCAGTTTCTGCATTTTAGTTTTGATGGCTGTGAAAGATGATAAAAAGTTGCAATTTTGAACTTTGAAAATTTGAAATGAACAACGAACCATAAATTCATAATGATTTGAAAAGCAAAATCGAAATCCTTGTCAAAGAGTTCTGAACCGTTTCAAAATTTATCCATTTCTTCGGAAATTATCGTAAAAGAAAGAAAATTGATCAATTTTCATGATATTTACAAAAATTTAAAAGAGTTTTCTCAAAAATAACGATTAATTAATGAAATAAGTTATGGAAAGAACTGGTTGAAATGAAACTTACGCCAAATACATATTCAGTTATTTCCATTCAGTTGAAATAAGCATAAAAGATTCGAAGACGATTGTCCATTCAATTGTCGTACGTCTACTTATAAAACTTTATTATCGTACAACGAATAAATAATACTCAAATCGTAACGCTGCTACCTATATAAAAATATTCGACACAGAAAAAGGATGTTTACCTATGCAAGCTCAATAAGAAGCATACGTAAATAACACGTAACAAGTTGGAAAGAATGTTATCGCAAAGGTACATGACTCATGCTGCAACGACGCTACTAAACCGATAAGGACGAAATACAATTCGGAATAACCCAAAACGAGGTATGTAAGTGTTTGAAATATTACGATTTATGAAGTGTTATTCGAACCAAACTTCAAGTTCACTCCCCCTTCGCCTACAATGAGAGACATCAGTTTATGAAATTATGGTATTAAATTTCACCTAAAATATTGCAGAATTAACCAAAATATTCACAAGAATCTTATTTGAACTTTGAACCACTTCAATATGAAAAAAAATAAACAGAAAAAAGTCGAGCAATAACCAAAAATCCGAATACAACTTTTTAGGTACCCCTGTTCCCCTTCCCTGTACAACGAAATTTTTAACGGTAATTAGAACAAAGTTTGATCAGACCTTCTGACGAATAATTAGTTAATTAATAGAATAGCAGTGTATTTACTTACCCAGAATGTTCAACAGGAACCGCACACATGAATTTAGGTAATCGAATTAATAAAAATCCGATCGACGAAAGTTTGAAAGAATAGACGTCTCGTTGATGAATAAACTTAGACACCGAAATGAAAATACCGAATTCACAACGTATCGACGCAAAACACCGTTTGTGAAGATGAAGTTTACGTTAAAGTATTACTTTAATTAGGTTATTAAACGCTTAATAACTTGAAACACAATCATTTGAATTAATTAAATCCGAAATTCGCTTACAAAGACGCGTCACTTTAAATTTAAATGCAGCCATCTTGTGCGAGGTGTTTGTGTAACAAGTGAACGCCACCGTAGTAAAATGCCTCGACGCTACGCAATGCTTTGACGTAACTTTTTTTTTTTACTTATTTACTTTTTTTTCAGATTGTATGCATTTAATAATTACTTTTATAAGAAATATCGTTAATTAAGGTAATTTTGTGATCAAATTTCATATCTATACAAGTTATCGAGTTGATTGTAAAAAAAAAAAAACGTAAATGACGCAAACTTCTTTTTAGTCGAAACGAAAATTAAATTTTCGTTTTGATTTTTTTTTTTAATAAAAATAATTATGAGACCACGCTTGAAATAAAAACAAATCGCACCCTCGCTGCAATAACACCACAAACCACAACTCAAAAAAAATGCGTCTTATTTTTTCCAAACAGTGTTTATTTATTAACGATTTTGAATTTAAATCAAAAATGAAGTTCATTGTTTCTGAGTTATGGTGTAATTGCAGCGAGGGTGCGAAAACTTATTATCACAACGTCTTTTATTTACAGAAAAACGTATTCTAACAGATTACAAGTACAATCAAATTACATTACAAGTTTTTTTCTTACAATTTAAATACATAAATAAATAGCATTATATTAATAACGTTAATTCTTCAATTTTTTCCAGCAATTTACCATTAAAAAATTGCGATTAATCACATCTTACTTACAAATCGCATTGTAAACGTGGGGGAGATAAAGACCATTGAATCGCTTAGGTAGTACAATTATGGTAACAAGAGAAAACCATCATATTTCACAGCGCACCGACACGTACCACCCTAATCGATCAATTCGACGTAGAAATACGTAAGATACACCGTTAAATACGCAGTTTCTAACTTGTCCTATGACTAAAACAAAATTACTAATGAAAATTACAACATTATCGTACACAGTTTTGTTTTTCTTTCAAATTCATGAACTGAGAAAAGAGAAAAAAACCAAGCCGAAACACACAAGCTGAAATATACAGTCTGCTTTCAATCGATTATTTAATTATTCACCTATGAAAGGGGTAAAAAAAATCAGATTCGGCGAATAATTGACATTTTCAACGCAATTTTTAAATAAGCAATGCCAACAGGTAATGAAAAATTATAACAAATAACAAGAACAAAAATAAATAGCAAAAAGAAAAGAGAAAAAACAATAACGTAATTAAAAAGAAAATACACAATTTTAAATAATCGTTTCAAAAATACTGCATTTAATTGAGGTATTACGTTATAAAAAAAAAACAGACGATAGACTAGTAGCTAGAAATGGTGACGGTAACACTTCCTTTTCACAATCAAAGCCATACCGAATACCACCCACACAATTGTTTTTCAAAATGCCTTCGTTATATAGTAAAAAATTGGGTATTTTTTAAAATCAAGTGTTATGGATCCATTAAGCTACGAATCTATTCCGTTGTATTAAAAAGGGTCACGATGTTGGTCGAATTTTTTCATATAATACCCAGGTCTCGACAGGTATTCAATGTAGCAGCCGAAATTGAGCAGCTTGCAACGTGGGAATTAAAAAATAAAAAAAATAATAATGGTAACTAGTAAATGCGGCGTGCTACAAAAAAATAAATTTTCCAAAGCTGTATAAAAAAAATTACAATCCACAACCGAAATTAAAAGAAATTAATTTCACTTAAGAATATATACAAAGGCATTCGTATACGACCATAATTACATCCACATTTACAAATCACGACGAAAAACGAAAGATGGGGCGGTATAAACTTACAAAAAGTAAAAAAAAAAGAAAACAAACAAACAAAGCTGTCGTGTAAAAAAGCGCCGATTTAGACTAGTAAATGATTTTATTTTTTTTATCGAGGATGGTGGAATGTGTGAACTTAAAAAATAAGAAAGATCGAAAGGTTCTAGATTCAGTCATCGTTAAAAAAAAAAAAAGAAAAATGATCTTTCTCCAGTCTTATGTTCGGACCACACGGTTATGATGTCGATCGGCGATTTTTTTTTTTTTAGTCACAATTCGAAGCTTCATTGTAAGAAAAAAGGGGCGCCATACTGCTATTCTACGTGAAACCATCGAATTAATCGAGATTAACTAACACTATCGACTATAGCATTGCGCGATACTCGAATTATAATACCACAACATTTAAAAAATATTAAAAGGAAAAAAATTCTCGTTATGTAACGTTCATTAAAATATAGTATCAATTATATTAAAAACAAAAATATTACAAGGGCGTACAAATTGAAAAAAAAATTAAAAGAAAAAAATAACAGGTATACAGCGATTATGATACAAAAAAAAACATTCAACAAAATTCGTCGTATTCGTAATAAATAGGTACATATTAGGTACAAGTATATAATAATATATCCTTCGTTTAGAAATACCTAAAAATATTGCAACCAAACATTACATTATTCCAAATATACAAGACTACACTTAAGTAACCAGGCGTACTTTAATAAATTCCATATTCGCTATAAGTAGTGGCAAGGTATACTGAAAACACGGTTTAGAGATCAGTTGGAAATGTAATATTGGTTGCGAGGTCATTTCGGACGAGAGTGCTGGTACCGCAACCAACAATACTTCAACCTAAATTAATAAAAAAAATAAAAAATATTTCTTCGGTTATTTTTCTGGAAATTTTCAGCAGGTACCTTTTGCCAATCGCCTACTGAACGAGTACGCCTACGAAAAACGTACTATCTAAGGCTGTTTATGAACTTAGACTTACCTCAACAACGGAGCAGGTATTAATTGTACTACAGATGACCGTAGTACTGTTGTGCATGAGCAGCGTAGTATTCATTATGAAATGCCGGATCGGCTGGACCTCTATGGGCGGCCATCATCTGAGCCGAGCTATCCATCATGTAACCCATAGCACCATCCGGACTGAATCCGCCAGCACTGGGACCTGCGTGAGGAGAAAAGACTACATTTTAACGTGATAATTCTGTTCTTCGAGTTGTACACGATTCCGCGATGTAATTTTTTCGCAGACGTTTACGCAGCATCTGCTGCAGACACCAAACCATCGAGCTAGCACGTCAATCAAATAAAAATAAACGCCGACCCTACGGTACACTGATTCTTCGCAGGATAGGTCAGTGTCGAAAACGTATATACCTAATCCATTACATCGCAGATACACACACACTGTTCCCCAAACAGTCTGGCCAAGTACATACAGTACCAAAGTAGGAGAAAATTCCTCCGTAGTGAAAACTATTAAGCTAAAAGCGCCGCGGGACGTAGGAAAAACCACCATTTATCACGGTAAACTTCGCGTTCTGGACAGCAAAAAATGAATAATTCATGTACCATATTCAGTTTCCATGCTGGTGCGACGGCCTCAACTCGTACACAGAACAAGGGATAGAAAAAAAACTTCAAAATCCACCCTCAGTCTTGTACACACGAGCAAAATGTTTCTTTCTCTCTTTTACACATTCGCGATGCCGAACTTAGTCAATTTGTACGAATGGTCCGAAATAAAAATAACACTAGCGGGAGATATTACGATTTCGTCGACGACTTCTTTCATTCCCATCCCATCCTAGTCCCATTACAAATACAGTACTCGCTACTATATATACGATATGGTTTTTATATTGCCAAATCGTTCAACCTCCTTCGGCACCTTCAGCCAGATCTTTCTAATACTCTTACATCTACACATCTCCTACCGACGTTTCCGGTTTTTGGCCGAGGCATTTTCAGCACACCGTCAGCGAAAAACGTATTATCGTTACTGAAAGAGGCGCCTATAATCTGCCAATTACCGCACCGAAATTCTATTTTCCGTTTACGTTTACAGATTTTTGATATGGTGTGGCAGATCTCACGGGTTTTCTTTCTCTTGTATTTTTATTTCGCTTGTAGAATGTGGATTGTACTTTTGGTGAGGTGATCAGACGGTTTTGAGTGAGTGGAGGGGAGATGGAGGATACGAGGTTGTTGAAATGTTGACGAAGTAATATTTTCAATCATAAGAAACGACAGTATTAAAAAAAAAAAAAAATGAAAACTGAACAAACACATATCTGATGATTCAAATTAAAAAAAAAAAGTAACTACTTAATTGTGAAGATGAATATTGCTCTGAAATGTTGACGAATTAATATTTTCAATCATAAGAAAAGACAGTATCAAAAAAAAAAAAAAAATGAAAACCAAAAGAACTCATTTGTGATGATTCAGATTAAAAAAAAATAATAATAAAATAATTGAGGAGATGAATAGTGTTTTAAAATATTGGCCAAGAAATATTTTCAATCAAAAGAAAAAACAGAACCAAAAAAAAATCTTGAAAAATAAACAAATTCATTTCTAATGATTCAGATTTCAACAAAAAAAAAGAAGCTAATTGCGGAGATGAATAGTGTTTTGAAAATTAAACAAATTTTGGTCACATAGCAACAAATTTGAAAAGGGTTAACGACCATTTTAAGCAACAACATCAAATTTTTTCACAAATTTCCTCATTCTTAAATGGTTCTGAATCAATTTTAGCATCTGAGTTGCTCATAATCCACAGAATTTGAATTTCGAAATCCAAGAATCTGAGTCCACAAAAATGAGAATCCAGAATTACATGATCAGAATCCTGGAAGGCTGGAACGACTGATTCAGATTCTGGTCAGAAATGGTTTTTTTTTTTTTTTCGAGTTTTCAACTTTTTAATAATTACAAACGCCCAAAGATAAATTAAAAAAAAAAAAAAACTCTTCAAGCAGTATTTTGAATATACTGACTTCGAGATATGACTTCTTACAGCAAAATTTCCCATTTTCGTTTTTTTTTTATCAACAAACATGATTTTGGATTCAAAATCTAGATAAATTCGAAATTTTTGGATGGATTCAGAATCTTTGAAGGATTCTAATGTATGAAAATTTACACAATGTACTCTGAAAACATGAATCCAAAGTCCAGAATTACAAAAATCAACGAATGATTAAGAATTCGATTCCGGATTCCTGCTTCTTGGATTCTGTTACTCTGTTCAATATTGATTCTGGGCAAAAACTGATTATCAGGTCGAAATTTCTTCATTTTTTAAAGTAGGTAAGATTAACTTCTGAAGTTGATTTATTTAATTTTTTTTTTAGTTGAAATTTGTATTATTGGATAAACAATCATCAAATGAAAATTTGTGCAATTTTTAAGAAACTGTAGGGACCCATTTCTATAATTAAAATTTTTTTTTGATTTTTTTTTAATAAAGACATTTTTTCTGTCAATTTTAAACGAGGGTCTCTGTATTTGAGAACATGAATGCAAAACAATTTTGTCGATTCTGTTCTAAAAGTATTTGAATAGGTGAACGAAAAAGCGAATTCAAAATTTTTCCATTGTCAGGTTTTTTCTCCCCCTTCCCCTCCCTTTGTCATCTACACAACTTTGAACTTTGATGAATGGATTCAAGTAGAAAAATCTAGCTAAAAGCTATACATATATGATACTTTTGTAAATTTAAACACAGGGTGGCTCAGTTGAAAAGTTAATGGTTTTGAATGAATAAAAAAAAAAAAAAAAAAAAACGTTGATTGTAATACAAAATCTTGAACACTAAATCTTCTGAAAAGATACTAGGGAAAAGAGAATTTCAAGCTGTACAATTTTCATCCCTTGCATTTTTTTCACAGCACCCTTAGTTTGGCCAGAAAATCCATGTTTATGAGAAATTTACCAAGTCAATGCTATTTTTTTGTTTTTTTTTCTTCATTTTCAAAACCTGGTTTGGTAAATTTCCCATAAACATGGATTTTCTGGCCAAACTAAGGGTTCTACGAAAAAAATTTAAAGAATAAAAATTGTATAGATTGAAATTCTCTTTCTTTCATCTTATTAGTTTTTTTTCTAAGGGGGCTTTGTTTTCAAGATTTTTGCAGGTAATTTTTTTTTTTTTAATTTTCAAAATTATTACCGTTTATTCTGAGCCAGATCGAAACTTTTTGAATGCGTCATCTCATCCAGCAAATCAAACATTTTCAGACTAGTTTTTTTCCTTTGAAATTTATTCAATTTCAATTTTTGATTCCATTCTCCAAACACCCAATCTTATTTATTTTCAAAGGGCTTCTCTCAATGGTTTACTCAAATCTAACATAAGAACAATCATTCGCCAAACACCCTGTAGTATCTCAATCGATGAAAACATCATACGAAATTCTCTTCGCCACAGTGCAAACATCGAATCCTACCAACTTCGAATATAAGAAAAATCTACCCAAAAAAAAAGGAAACACCGTCGAGATTTATTTGTTAAAATCGACTCGAAAACGAAACACGACGAGAAAACCGAGAGAAAAAAGGTTTTCCATACACGTCGAACAACGCAACATGGCTATAGTTCGTATAGGACACACGAGGCCAGCCGAGGGATGGTGGCAGGGCACACACCGAGACCGAAAACAGAAAAATACGAGAAAAGTCCAAAAAATATAAGAGAGCGAAAATGGTCGTGTGAATAATGTTGCGATGTACATTTCTTCTTCTTTTTCCTCAAACCATTAGTTTGAAAAGCAAAATGACGGTTGGGATTTTATGGTAAAAGCGGAGGAGTGAAATTCCGGGCAGTGGGATGGCGAATGCGAATGTTTTTGGGAAATAATTTATCGTTAGTAGCGAAAGGGCTGGTACAGTCGTTTTTCTCCACCACCACGACGACGCTCCGGTAGGCTACTTTGTGTTAGTGGGTCCGCGGGTATGTATGTTTTTCTGGCTCAAAGTGCAAAACTATGTCCAATGAGCGAAGGCGAACGATATTAGAAAATGTACTTTTACGCGTACTCGTTAAAAAGTCGCCCAACAACGGTTGGAACAGTTGATGGTCAATGACACCCAGTCGATATATTAAAATCGTCGTACTACGACGAATAAATCTTCATTATACGACGGTGATGGCGTTGTCGTGCAAACGAAAAAAACCACCATCGAAAAAAAAATACGCAAGAAGGAGAGCGGCGAAAAAAAAATGAAAAAAATGGTATCGGATTAAAATTTATTAATCTCCCGAGACCGGTTTTTTGTTATGTATTCTTTGCGCTGCTTTTAGCGCGTACCATGCGGTAGTATATTTTTTGGCAGCGAAAATCCGCAATTATATCGAGTTAACGGTCCGCTAAGACGTTTTTCGCACCAGCTTCTCTCTTAGGTTGTTTGTAAAAAGACCTATAAATTTGCCAAATGTACAAAAGCTCGCCCCGTAAAAGTGATACCGTCATTTGGTACGTTATTTCGCGTAAAATGGACTATATACGGTGGTACAGAACGTATACCGAGTTGCCCACACGATAAAGTCATCTACACCCTTTTGGCTTCTCGTAGTCGTAGTCGTATCGTCGTCCTCGTCGACGACGTCGTCAAAGCTATAAAGGAAACTGTTCCGGCTAGGGTAGATGAGTTGGAAAGCTTTTTGTGGCTTTTTTATGTATTCTTTAGCTGGCGAAAAAGAGCCGTTCGTTTCACTTTTTTCGCGCATTTTATCGGAAATTGATTCGTAGCCTTTATGGCGTTCTAGTCAGGAAATTGATTCGTTCTTATGGGTACTTTTTTCTATCAATACTGCAGCTTGAAGAGGGTCAGAGGGTCAAATTTTTTGGACAATCTGCGATGCAAAAATGGTCAACTGTGCAAGAACTTTACGATGGTGATTTGTTACTCGAAGAGGTTAGAATTTTTATATCACTGGGATTTTATTTTTATTAAAATTCAACAACACTAAGAAATCGAACAAATAATTTTTGGGACAGCACGACTTTTACTTTGCTCAGGTACAAAAGGGAGTCAAATGATACTCGACTCAAAATCAACTAGTAAGTTGAATCAAATTTAACGAATTTGATATTAAAAAAAAGACTTTTCGTCAATTATGAGCTTCATGTATTCAAAATTTTAATTGTTTAAAGGAGTCAATAAATTTTTTTTCGATAGATATTTCAATCCTTTTTTGCCACATTTTGAACGGATTTGAACCATTTTAAAAATTCTATCATAATATCAATTTTTCGATGTTTTTGTGTAATTTTTACCAACAATTGTGAGAAATTCTTGAAACAATTTCAAGAATTTTTGAGTTTTCAAACAATTTTGACGATCAGACATTTTAAACTTCCTTTTTTACAATTTTTCAATTTTTCTTCAAAAGGTGCATTTTTAGCGATTTTTAAAATACGAGTACGTATTTTAAACAAATTTTCCGACAATTTCACTGATTCTTATGACAATTTTTTCAGTTTTCGTGCCTTTTCAAGTAATTTTAACAAATTTTATAACTTTTCGAATCTTTTTTTCCTCCAATTGTACACATTTTTCGCCACGATTTCAATTCAAATGCAGGAAAAATTCCAGTCATTATTTAAAATTAGGGTACACGAAAAATTTTCCTCTTCGATTTCGAAAATCGCCCAAATTATCCCAAGATTTTGCTTTCCTTCGATACAATAGAATAAAATTTTTCGATTAGGAAAATAGCCCATTACCATTCAAAGTGAACGGCACACTATATGCAATAAAGTTAATCTAAACCGTTTGTTGGTAGCTCGGCACACAGAACAAGAAGCAAGCATCCATAGGGAGAGCTCGAGACGAGCAAGAGCATTGTCTTAAACACCAATACACTGGTAATAGGATTCCATAATATGGCATAGATCGACTTTCACAATCCCTTCACGTATTACGTCTGCTTTAATGTGCGGAGGAGGAGCGGGGGCAAAGGATGAAGGGTAGCGCAACATAATACAAACATCTTATACACAAAACTCACCCCTCTTAAAAGGTCGTAAGACGTAATGGATATTAACTAAGATTACGGACGAACATTCACTCATGGTATTATCCGTTACGTGATAAGTTCCCCCTGTCAATCGTACTCGTACACCCGTCATCAATAAACGTTGAGGTCTGCCGACTAAAAACAGCTGTATGGACGGAAATCTCACCAGTCTGTCTCTCTCATTCTCTTTGGAGTAGTAACACCCCCGCATATACTGTCACACTAAGCAGTGATAAATAACCTGTATCATTTTGCACGAGGGGTTTAATAACATTGCCATTTTCTTTCTATTTACCAAATATAAATAAGCTGCCGGTATGCTAAAGACGTTCGATGACAACAGGAGGCAAATACTTGGCAAAAGTTGTCGTAATTGGATCAACTCATGTTTTTCTTATTGCACCTAGCTGGTACATATACAGAAGCAAAAATTAAACCGACCCTTTGAAAAGAGTAACAAAAGACGAAATCAAACCGCCAGTTAAATTTTATTGGCCGTATACGAGCGTCCAAGTCGTCAGAAAATTACGCGCGTAACAAGTTGGAAAAACAGGACGGCCGCAGCAGCAGCCACCACGAAAAGAAGAAAAAAAAGCAAGAAAACACTCGTAAAAGTCGTAGCGGCAAATTGCGCTAAGAAAAACGTTTGACGAAGGCCCTTCACACCCGTGTGCGAGCAATTACGCCATTATTTAAAATGATACCTAGTCGCTACTTTTATTGCTCCGATAAACTCTTTACCGGCTGCTTAATTTTACCAACATCCTATTGCCACGAGCCAGTAAAAGGTACCCTCGTTGGTTTTTACGATGTTTTTACCCCCGCTATCGCCAACCATACCTTGCATTTGCACTTTCTCTCCTTCGCTCTCGACAATACTTTTTTCTACTCCTTATTTTCTCGTACCAGTTCTAGTCGGTAACTTTGGCCATTTTCGTAGCGATTATTCTCTCATTAAATTAACTAAGACCTCGATTGTTTTATTAGAAATGTTATTTATCGCGTTAAACCAACGGACGACTATTTCCACCCCTTATTTCTCAAAAATACTGTATCGTCGTTACAGCTATACAACTCCCAATCTACTACGATGAGGATACGATTTATATTTCTCTTGCTTTTTTCACACAGGAGATAGAAGTGTGGAGTGGGAGGGGTTTGTGTACATACTGAGAGACCTAATTCTAGTTACATTATATGCATATATTGTATTATGAGGTGAAGTCCCCGGAGGACCAATCAACACCGCCAGAACCCAACATTATATGCAACTTCTCTTCCATATGCAAACATCGTGCTACTGGTTGAATGTTTATTTTAGCCTTTTCCCTGTTACGAATATGGGTTAAAGCGAGTAATGGTATCGTAACTGAAAGGGGAGCAGACGTCATACTCTTGGTTTGGCGTCATTAACTAATCTAATTGTAAAAGTTCATCAATTAAATGGATGATTCTTACCTGCTCTATTCGATTGGTCTATCATTGGTTGAACGATTCTTCTTCTAGCATTGATAAACCTGAAAATAAACAATAGTTTAGTTTGGGCTGAACAATCGATAACAATAGCAACAAATTATATTTATTTTGGAATACAATTACTAGTTATAAAATTAGTGCAATTTATTTTATTGTGAGAAAATTCGTATTTTTTTTCAATTTCATTTCAAGCTACGAGGTTTTATTGAAGTTGATCAGAACCATTCTAAAGTACTGTCCACGACAGCTCAAAAATAATATCAGATTTGAATTCGGCGTGTACGAAAACATAGAAGTCAATATACGACTCGATTTTTTATCATTTTTTACTACCCTTGAAATTTTCATCCCCTTCAAAAATGAGTTTAAAACTGAAGAATTTAACTTTCTGCTATTCACACGAAAAATACAATTTTAAACTAAAATCCGTACTCTGAATTTCACTAATGAAATTCTTCATAATTATTAGGGGTTGGAAATTTTTGTTGGGGGATGAAAGGGGATGAAAGTCGACATTCAAAAAATTTGACATCAGATTCGACTTTAGCGTCTTCAAAAACATACAAATCGATATGCATGACCATTTTTCATCAATTTTTGAAAAACAACCCTTTCGAATACCCTCGCCAATTTCAACCCTTATGAAAATGATGAAATTTTGTTTTCGACATCAATTTTCATTTCTAGCTGGAAAAATTGAATTTTCTAAGGAAATTCATTTTTCATGTTGAAAAAACATTGAAGGGTGTCTTTTTAGCATTTAGGGGATGAAATCAGAAAAAATGATAAAAAATCATGTCGCATATCGTTTGTATGGTTTTCGATGGCGCTGATTACGAATCCGAGGTTATTTCATGGCTAAAATCAACTTGTGAAATGTTGGGAGGTACTGAAGTGGAAAAACGGAGCAAAATTTACATTTTGAACCATTTTCGTGGAACAATTGAGGGAAAATTTCATGTTAGAACGTTTTCCCAATCCATAAGTATGAATTATATATAAACCACGTTAGACCATTGACACCAATTCTTATCTTCCTGAAAGCTTTCAGAAAAGAAATGTTTACGATGAAACAACCATACACACCAAAGCGCCGGAGAAACATCCGTACAAAAATGTAAATAACCCGCTAGAAAGAGCATTTTGGAAAATGAACCACGTGATTGGCGTGTGGTCGCGGTTAAGTCATGAAAAAATATAACTTTGCGCGGGAGTACACCTCAACGATGCAGAAAACGGCGTTGTCGGTGCCCGGAACTTCTCTAAAATTTATTATTTATAAATAACCAAGGGGGTCGAATGTACTATAAGGAGAATTGGGTTGAAATCAATTCTGTAAATGTAAGTATAACGTTGCAACGTCTCGTTTTGCGGTTTATTTTTATTTTAATAATTTATAGTACGACATCTCGACGTTAGATTTTATATTTGCCCGGAGAGCCATCAGACAAAGAGAGGTGTAGCGATTCGCAAGTAGGTATAACGTCATATCGGTAACATTTCTACATCTAGAACCCTTTATTTTGGCGCAAAGTGCGGCGAAAAGTTGCACAGCATAGCGAAAAGGTCTGACATAGACGTGGCAAGTTTATTGGCTGCGAAAAAGGGAGCGCAAATATATTATATGAAGTACTCAACGGCAGATGTTGCGAAGAGAGTGTGATTTGTACCAGTGCCAGGGTCAAACTCATATCGGACTGCGCCTTATGTTCATAATTGCTTTTAACAGTTATTAACTTTTATACTTGACGCGTCATCGCTACCTTCCAACTTATTCTACACGTTTTGGTTATTACAGCTTTGCTTGAATTTTGTACAAAAATTTCCAAACTCGAGACATAGCAGGAGCGCGACTTTGAGTCGCTGCTGTTGCTACGAAGCGATCACCTCCGCAGAGTGTACCACCCTCAGAAAAAATATAGGGGAAAAGTTATCATTAACCGGAAGAAACGAGTACAGAACCATGATACGTTCAAGATAAGCTTTGAAATGGAAACGACATGATGTTTTCTAGACAATTTGCTCGTATGCGCATTAATCAAGTTTCATTTTAAAATGGCAAAAGGGTGAGTGTAGATGGGTGACGCGACGTGCAGAAATAATAAAGCTAAAAAAAAATTCACCCCCTTTCGTAGCTGCAGCTTTGCTACTTCTACTGCTCTCTAATGACACTACGTATATCGTCTGTATTCCCGTACACGAGACGAAGAAACAAAAAAACACGAGCTCCGGAGTGAGAGAGACGCAAAAATAATGAATAAAATGAGCGACTTTATATATACGAATTATTTTCATCGAGAATTTTCTCTTTATTTTTCCAAGGGACCTGAGTAACTATATGGCAGTGTAAAAAAATACTCTTTTTTCTTCGCTTCGTGCGTATGTCTTTAGTTTGAAAAATGACCCTACGTAGTATCGAAGACCTCTTCACTACAATACCAGCCCTACCCTCGTGTTTCTACTTTGCTCGTATTTACGAGTATTTCGGCGTGTAATCAGCGCATATGGTGACCTGGGCGTTGTATTAATAAAACGCTCGCCCGTGCAGGTGTGAATTCTCCGAACATTTCCCATTAATTTAATAAACTCGGCGTGCTTTTTTTTTCCTTACTTTATTTTTCCTCGTACCATTAACGCTTAAAATTGATTTTTTTTCGGGCTCCCCCTCGGCCAGCAAATAGACGCTTTAGAGTCGACGATTCACGTGTTGCTGATTAGGATATTTTGGACATGTTTGGTACGCTCGAACGAATTCGTAAAAAGGGTATAGGAACTTAATTATTTATCGATATATCGCGACGAAGTGTTAGGTGAATGGTAAATCGACCGTCCAAAATAACCTATCGTTCTTTCTCTCTCTATCTCAATCCCTTGCTTGGCATAGGTATACCCATGGCTAGGTAGGTACGCGCAATATGGAAAATTTACCAAAGCTACGGGTTATGGAACATTAAATCCTTTAATTCTTACGAAGACGAAAATGAGTAAAAATTAAAATTACGACCAAAAAAAAAAATAGGGGAAAAAATTTAAATGTTAATCACATTTGACGAAGTATAATCCTCACCTAATAACATTCGGGTGCGAAATAAGGCTGCTCGAGCTTCGTTACCACGACAGACAGAGAGCGAAAAAAAAAAACGTAAAAAATCCCATTACTTTTCCCCAAACGAACGACCTTTTGCTTGAAATTGTGTGTTTATAAAAGGGGTGTCCATTATCGCATTTTTGCATTAATTGCAAAATCGATATTAGTTAACGTTGACTGTACTCTGTGGTGCAATGGTAGGTCTACAGACGGACGAAGGGAGAAAAAAAAATGAGAAAGACCAGTCGAGAGGGTGGCTCCCCCCGTCGTCGAACCATTTCCTCGACGATTTTCCCGTTGTACACGTTTCGTTGTCGAAACACCCGCACCCATTACTCTGATAAACGAGTTAACAATGATTTTTTCACCTCCTAGCTCGTTTTTTGCGGTGTTTTGTTCGACATGGCACATTGCTAGGACGTATCGGCCTCCTAAATTAATTTCCTCTATTGCCAACGTGCTCGCTTCTTTTATCTTCGTGTACTTGATGACTTGTTGATGATGTAGGTACAATACATCGTTGAAATTTTACGCATAGAATTTCCTCAGCCTTGCGCCAACGTCAACGGGAAAGTAATTCCGATGATAGGAATGATTTAATTAACCAAAAAGATACTTTTTACCAGTTCCATTGCTAATATCGCGTGAGAGCCAACGAGGTGTTTCATTTTTTCTTTTTTTTTAATGCGATGTTTCTACAGTTCGCTTTGCTACCGGAATGCTGCAAACGTAACGTACCACATCGTGAAATATTCAACTGAAAAGTATATTCTTATCTGAGAGGAAACGTTCGAATGATAGCTCGAGTGCGTGTTTCAACTGCTTCCACCCCATTTGTCGTAATTTTATGACTGCGCCATTTGTCGCGTTTTCGTAGAAAAAAATGTTAGAATTATTAGGCGTGAAATTTTTCCAACAAAATAGACGTAATTGTCGGACTGATTTATGATCGAATTATTGCCCAATTTTTTAAATGCTCGTGTTTAACGTATCACGGGTGCGAATATGAAATACACGAGTAATTTTACTTCAACGGTGAATACAAATATCACTACTGATGGAAATTTCACTTGACGCAAAGACTGCCTCAATTTGAAATACGTTTCTTCAAAATTTTACTCAATTTTTCAATTTCATAATCTCGTATCCCCTCAACGATTCTGTTTAGCGGCAAAACAACCTCGGAATCGTAATCAGCACCATCGAAAACCATACAATCGATATGTAACACGACTTTTTATCATTTTTTTCAAATTTCATCCCTTCAACCCTTATCAAAAGTGTCTTCAACCCTTGAAATTCTTTTCCGGAATGTTTCATTCGTAAAAACATGCAAAAGGACACAAATAAGTAAACTGAACGTGCGAAATGGGAAATTGAGAATTAATTGTTTTTTAAAGATAATACGGAAGATTTAAGGGTAGTAAAATAAGGGTTAATTTGAAAAAATGATAAAAAATCGACATGTATATCGAATTCTATATTTTCAGACACGCTGAATTGAAATCTGATGTTATTTTTGCGGTGAAATAAACGATACTCGAGAAAATTCTCCATTTAAGATGTTATCCTGTTCATACAATACACAAAAATGATCCAATAGCCCAGAAATTGCCAAATTTTTCAAGCACTAAAATACTAAATCACGCTATGAAAAAAATTCACTTTTATATTGAAAACCGATTAGAAAACTATACCCATTTAGAAAGCAATATACCCCAACATTTAAACATTCCGGTGCGATTAAATTGTTAAACACCGTTAAAGGTTTATACAACGTCAAAAGAACCAACAGAGCTTAAAAATGTAATGATATAAAAGTACTATAAGGGTAGGTGGCAATAAACTATAAACATAGCAACAAAAGTAGTATTTAATCCCAATTTGAAGGGTTTCTTATCATCCCTTAATAATTCTTTTCTCATGGGACCGGAAGTAAAGGGTTATGTTTGGTTGCCGCGCTGAGAATCCCTTTTCTAGTATAAACTTTAGGGACAGTGCGTCGAACAAAAGCAAGAAGCGTTTCACTCTCTTTCTCAATGTACACATATACACGCGGTAATTTTCTTGCAATCTAATTGAGTTCTCTAAAAGTTCATTTGCAGTCCCAACGTGTCCCTTTATTACATTTGAGTTATCCGATTTTCTTCTAATTTCTCCCACAACTCCCTAAACATATAATATACACACTGTGCAAAATTTATATGCGCAGTAGTCGTATACAAATTCAGACTCCTCTACGATATTTTTTAATTGAAATTCTCGAGAATATTTGACGTATACGCTGCTTGTACGAGTATAATTTGTTATTGCGAAGGAAAAAATGGTACCTTTGCGGTTAAGTCGAGTCGTCGTCCCGTCGTAATGTTATATGCTACATAACAATACCATTATTTTTAGATTACAATGCTCGATAAGTTCGGTATTTTGAAAATTTATCCAATCCAAAACCGGAGCTTGGAAAAAGATTACGAGGGGTTTGGCTACTGCCGGTCGAAACTTTACTATATACTATTTCTTTAACTAAAAACGTGTACGTACGTACACATCCAAAGCTGCGCAGAGAGAGAAAGAGAAAAAGCTTTATAAGAGCAAAAATAAAGTCCAATATGTAATAAAGAAAAAGGTAATCCTTTCGGTGGTTATTTGACAGGGTTGCGG
This sequence comes from Pseudococcus longispinus, assembly GCA_900064475.1. Classification (NCBI taxonomy): domain Eukaryota; kingdom Metazoa; phylum Arthropoda; class Insecta; order Hemiptera; family Pseudococcidae; genus Pseudococcus; species Pseudococcus longispinus. The sequence goes on along the minus strand of FIZU01013863.1, from coordinate 18,942 downwards.
CATTGCTGGTGAAACCATTCTGAGCGGGAATGAAGGCGAAATCGTATTTTATGGTGGATGTGTGCTATATGGCGCTATTGTAAAAATACACGCGGAAATCCTTCGCCTGCTTCGTCTCTCTTTCTCTGCGAAGGTTCGCCGAGAACATTATCCCGTCCAGAAATGTAATTTATAGTTCTAATAGTCCATCTTATACTAAAACGTAGTGGTCTTTAAAGTTTTCCGCTTCCATTCGCAGAAATTTTCCAACGTCTAAGGCTATTTGTCGTCCTCATCGTCGTCAGGTTCTTTTCAACGTACCGTACAAGTCCGCAGAAAGATCCGAAATCGTATAAATGTCGAGTTTTCGTCCAAATAGAATGAAATTTTCATACGTAGTTAGGTACCAGCGCAAGTGGCATACCTACGTATGCATAAATTTGATAAAAACATCCCAGCTGAATATATTTACTCGCTCGCCAAGTATTTTACAAACCACTCGAAAACGTCGTCCGAAATTTTACGAAAATTAAGCTCGCATAAAAGACGACGACGACTATGACCCGCGCAGAAAGCTCGCAGACGATGGACAATGTCCACCCTTTGGATGATAAATGTGGCTAATATTACTTTTCTACTTCTGCGGCCATACCCCGAGCTCGAGCGAGCTGTATAGCCTGGTGTAAAGCTTTGTGGAAGATTTTGTCTAAATTCTCGCTGCCATCTCGTTAATCTTGACCGAGCAAGTTTGAAATCCGTACGAGTTGAATTTTACACATGGCTGTCTAGTGTAGATTGCTACGAAGGTATTCGTATATATGGTCGCCATTTTAATATACCTATACAACCGAGCAATCTACCTATTTAATTTTTTTAGCTGCGGGGGTACCGTATGAGGAGCAGCATGTTCGATAAATAGCTTCATTTATTCGAGCCCTCGAAAATTTAGATCGATCGATCACAAAACGAATATTTACGAAACACCTTGTATACGTATTATGCGAGGAGCCTATATGTACCATGTAGGCCCCAGGCAGCATTGTGTACTGTTTTTTCTTTCTTTCTATTTTTATATATATGCATGTTGTATATATTTATGTAAAACAAATGAGGCAACATTTGTTATGTAAAATGCTTTGTCGGGTTTACAGGTTATCTGAGGTACAGGGCCGTTGAATTTTGTGCTCTCTCTTTCTCTCGAATACCTATACCGCACCATTTGGTATGTCTGCTGCGTATCGTACTTGAACGTAAGAGGAAAACATAATAGCGAATTAATTTCCAAAATAGGTAGTCCTTTTACCTACACCATACACTTTTTCTACTCGCTATAGCAACCGAAAATACAGAGAGACGCCAACACGAGCTGAAAACCATTCCACAATGAGCTGACCGCGCCGCATCGAGCTTTTCTACGGTATATATAAATTAGGTAATACGTAAGAAAGCCACGTATCCGGCGAAAAACCTAATCTTCGGTTCTGATATAATGGAAACCAATTTAGAGAATCGAGTGTAGTATTCCATTTTCGTTGGTCACTTCATGGCATGGCATACGCCACGCCACCGCCTTCCCCCTATCCGTGTTTTCTGCTACGTTACCACGTAGGAGTACGACCCGAACCGTAACGCTACCCGTCGTCCGAGCCTGCGGCGGCCATACACGCTGCCCTTATCATATCGCCCACCATCGACGAAAATTCTTTATCGTATATACGAGATGGTGGACGGTGGCGAGGCAAATCCAATTCGTCCTATTCTTTCATATTAAGGATGAAAGCGCTCGAACAGCATCGAAATGGCCCTTAAGCAGTCACCATAAATGTAAGCAATCGACGAATTTTCTTATCATTTTCTCATTTCGTAGTAGAAAAACGTCTCGAGCTCGGTTATACCGAAAATTTTGCCAAATTCGTTCACGTATATATAAAGTTTACCAAATTTCCGGCCATTATTCACCCCATCTATCGTTTTAATGGCTATACCGGAGACCGAGAATTTATTTCCATTGCCCGAAGATGCATCGTTGTTGCAATTGTCGAGCCGCGGGCGCCGCGAGCAATTCATACAAACCGATTGTACCGCCAGCTCAGCACCGAGTCGTCGTATAATTTGTTCGATTACGTATACTTGGCACTTGGCGTTTCATTTCTCTAGTTTTTGTTCTAAAAAAGAACAATAGCCTTTGCATATGCATTAGTTTGTATGTACAGATACGTACAACTCGTCGCAGTTCAACTTTTATACGCTCGCTCCCATGTTTGTTTACATTATCATTAAATGATGAATTGATAATTGTTATACGCGGCGATGCCGACCCTCCGCCGACGGTTTAAGATAACAATTAGTCGGTCTCAGCACGATATGTTTTCATATGATAATACACGTACCCTGGTACATAAATACCAGCATTGTGTGTACAAATACGTACTGCGTGTACCAAAGACATGTCATGTAGGATTATTTTACTTTGATTGATCAACGCAGCTTACAGCTCGAACGAGTTGTTAATAATAATTCCATCAAAGTGATACAATTCAAAAGCCGCTGCGCTTGTGAGAGAAGTCAAATGGGCAATGGTTTTCAGACGGTCAGAAATTTTCAAGAGTGGGATCGTTATAATTTTAAAGCAAATTTGAACAAATATTATCGTTTTAGGTGGGTTGAAAAAATTACCAGATTAAATAAAGACCTCGAATAGGGTGTTTTTTGAATACCGTTCGCTTAATCTAAAAAGTAATGTCAGATTCGTAATCAGCATACTTGAAAACCTAACAATCAATATACATATCGATTTTTTATCATTTTTCAAAATTAACCCTTTTTTACTACCCTTAATTTTTCAACGCTGTCGTACTTCTTAAAAAATACTGAAACTTTTCTCTCACATTCTAATCCTTTTCATTCACTTTCTTTCGTGTTAAATTTTGAGCTTTGATGGATGAATCATTCAGAAACAGAACACGGGGGTTGAAAGGGGTTGAAGGGATGAAATATGAAAAAATGATAAGAAATCGTGCGATATATCGATTAAATGGTTTTCAAAGATGCTGATTTCGATTTTGAGGTTATTTCAGGGGTTGGAAGGGGTTGAAGGGATGAAATATGAAAAAATGATGAAAAATCGAGTGATATATCGATTGTACGGTTTTCAATGGCGCTGATTTCGATGTTAAGGTTATTTAAACTCTAAACTGAAGTAATGAAAAGATACGCGCTACAAAAACGAGTAAAATTCTAGTTCCAGTAAAGAAGTCAACTTAGCACCTTTTCAACTCGCTCCACATATTTGTTTCATTTTTGTAGTAATATTGAAAATATATTTCATCAAGTTCCATCACATAAAACAACCTAATCCTCTTATATCTTCTACCCTTGTGAAATACCACACTCTGTACACAACCCCCTTACCATCAGCTCCATCATGCGGCAATCTACATCTCAGTACACCACATTTCCTCTAGAATTCGCAGTTCATAAACGAAATGAAGCAAAAATACAGCAGAACCGATATCCCAACGGGATCGAAAACAGCAATCAGTCACCGGAACTGTGAATGAATTGAACCGTGCATTTAGTGCTTTTCGAAGAGGAAAAAAACAGTTTCCCTTCGCGATTCCGCAAACGACTCCTTAACATCTTCCCAATACCGTAAAGTATTTCCTTTCGATTTACCGAATCTCTTACATACGTACACATACCTACTTATTTTCCAATACTACGAGTAAACCATTCCCATTCTATACCTACCAACACTATACGAACTTTCTCAATTGCAATCGTAATCACCGCCGAACAAAAAACACTACAGCGATACCCGCTTTGTAATCGTATGATCTGATTTGGTTTAATTTCGCAATTACGCGCATTAATCCGGATACCGTTGGGATTACCAGTCGTACCACGATCCCAAATCCGGAAAAGGGGTAAAAGGCGAAAATGGCCGATGGCGAAAGTACTCCACCTTCTCTCGACCGATCATTAGTTAAGATTATTGCAGCTTTTGTTATTGTTATACGCATTTATAAACACGTACTCGCCGCACCTCGCTATCCGCACTCCACACACACAAAAAATAAAAGGGTTATACGAAGTGACCCTTCGCCGAGTCAATCCCTTTTCGCACTTGTTCCCTGAGTTAAAACACATCATCCCTTTATGATTGCTTCTTTTCACTTGGCTGCCAAAGCCTATGGTTTTAAACGTTCGCACGCAACTAGGTGAACACGTAAATCTCCCTTGTATGCACGTACCTCGTCCTCTTCTCACCTATACATCTCCACACCTACTTCACAAATAATCGATCCAACAAGTGTAACAGACCCGCAGTCAGCAGTATAGAATCTTCGCGAAAAACCGGTAATTACAAGTTTGAAATTTTCTTTGCTCGACTATGTACACAGTAAATAATACACGAAGATAAAAATATTTTTCCTAATCTCGTTAAAAACGTGGAAAATGAAAATTTAATGAGAAAAACTTCCGTTATACTTTTCCAAACGAGATAAGGAAAGAAAATTTCCGGTAGATAATAAGAAGAAGACGTTCGCTTCGCGATGAAATAAACGAAAAGTAAAAAAAAAGGAGAAAAAAACAGAGAGCAAAAAATAAAACGAAAAAAAAAAACAGAAGTTACAGAAAATTAAAGAAAGGATTAAGGAAACGCTGATAAAAGAACAGAAAAGAATTACGACTGTTTCGCGAGCTACAAAAAAAATCCAACTAGAAAAAGTCATTTGATAAAAGGAAACGAAACGAGGAAAGAAAGAGAGCGAGACGGGAAACTAGAGGAAAAAAACAACGACCAAGATAGAGAAGAGATCAGGAAAAAGGGAGTAGGGCGGGCAGGATCCCATAACGGAATCGTTTTAACTAGGAAATTAAATGATAAACGATTTTTAATGCAACGAATTCCAAAAAACAACCAGTTCTGGCAAAATTCTTGCTGTTTTAAGAGAAAAATAGACGACGACGACTACGAGCCATACACGTTGAAAATGTTGGCTAAGAAAAGTGGGAAAAAAGGCAAGCAGCATGCTGCAGAGAGGAAACTCGTCGTAGAAAGGATTAACAGAAAAAGGTTTTTCTGTCGAGGAATTATATAAATTCCCATGATAAAAGCGGAATAAATTCGCGACTAGAAAAGAGAAAAAACGATTAACATTTACCGTGTGTTGGAGGGAGACAGTTTGATGGCGGTATTAAGAATGAACCGTTGCATGGGCAGGGCCTCGGTACGAGCGGATCGGGTCGAGGAACGTTTTCTCTTGCACAACAGAGCACAGCAACCCGGAGTATGGAAATGTAGCAGAAATATATCATTCTGGCCTGACAGTGCAATTTCTCTTATCTAAGTTAGAAAAGCGTGGTAGTTCCGAACACCCTAACATTTTCCAGTTTCCCACTCGCCGCCTCGTCCTGCTACGATGGTTCTTATTTGGCCCATTTCACTATGCCCGAATGAAAGCCCGTGCCAACTCTCCGTAAAGTTTCATTCTTTCCATTCCATTCCACGTCCCTTTCTCTATATAATACTATGGTCGGTACGTAATTTTTTTTTCATCGGCCGGCAGCAGCCGGTTCCCGTTTTATTCTCGTCGATTACCTTAGAAAATCCTGGTTTTAAATTTATCGCGTTTTTTTTCTCTCTACTGTACGCTCTCTGTCTCTCTCTCTCTTGCTCACTTCGCTTCCAGCTCCAGCCTGCCTTCATTTTCGCTCAGTCTCTTCGTTTTTCTCTCTCGCTCTCTATTTCGTGTACACACTTTGCGCCGACGTATATACGAGTATAAATTTTCCTGTTTCAACGTACTCGTGGAATTTCTCCTTACTTGGGTGAGTTTGTTCTCTTCTTTGGTATGGAAAAAAAAAATTTCCCTACCGACTACCTATTCGAACAGAACCGAGCGCATTTTACAGTCCGATGAGAAAAAAAGCGCTGGCACGAATTAAATTTTATGATTTATACGAGTTTGCCATTCTGAATGATATTACAAGTAATTTCAAATTCCAACTGTACCAGACCAAAGTTCAGTATTTGTCGCCAACTTGGTAAGATTCGAGCTCATTCGATACCAAAAAATAGAAAAGAAACTCAAAAAATTCCTTCACACTTGAATAGAACACTTTAGATATCCAATGTTGAATGAATTGCCTGATTAGTGCCTGATAATCGATTATTTTTCACTTCAGTGCTGAATAAATTGCCTACTCATTGCCTGGAAATTGTTTGATGAGGAGATTGATAGGCAACATATTCATCGTATGTGAATACTAAGTTGCTTACGAGCTATCGAAACGCATAGAAATTGATAAAACACACTTCATAACTTCGCTTAGACAGAAGAACTTTGATATCTGATCAAATTCCAAGTCAAATATGAGGGCTATCGATAGTTTCATACAAATTTTATATCATTTTTATAACAATCTGAAATACCCTCGCCTCCGTTCGATCTTCATTTCAACTACGCGTTTTATTCGTCATCTCGAGTAAATTCCTCGATGCGACATTTGGTAATGGATATAATTAGGGAAGAAACCGTACTCGCTAGCGTAGAATAGAAGTATGAGGGAACCCTCCATTAGAAAATTTCACTGGAAACTAATTTCCTGGAATATTAAAACTGCGATATATTAATCTACGCGCTGAAGGAATAAAAAGCGATACCTTATGTTGCCCCTGGTCCCTTGCACATCCCTCCGTTCCATCCACTGATTACTTTCGATACGCTGGTATGGCATTTGGCGCGCGGTAAAAGTTATTGTAAAATTTATGAAGTTTAATTTGAACTTTTTCTCAGAAGCTCGTTTTCTCGCTTCGAGGGAAAAGTTAGCTTCATTATCGGAATACGGTTGTGTTTTTCCAACGCTACCAACTACGTAGTATACTACCTACGTATAGCGTAGGTGCTGATGCTGCTGGTTGCGGCTGCGGTAGAGGAACGCGAAAAGCGAAACACCATATATACGCGAAGACAACGACGCGTACGCCAGAGTGAAAGAGAACGAGAGAAAAAGAGCGAGAGATTTCACACGGAGACGACATCAACTTCCGAATTTTCCGATATCGTAGGAAGGTGTACACCGTTAATGATAATGGAGCGTGTCATAAATAATGAAATGAATCGAAAATACTAACAATACAAAAGACGACGATATTTGCGAGCGGGATGCGATGGGCGAGAGGGGACAGATGGGGGGCCCGAGAGACGAGGCATGGAAAGCAACGCGATGCCGAGAAAATCGGCGTCATAAGGATGTCACAGCGTTAAAACGCGCAAGGGAGCTATATAGCGGAGCAGTCAGCATATTTTACACTTCCTTGAACGTCTTTTATAACAAGCAGGAAGCAAAAAACGATGACGAGTTTTCGATGATTTCCGTTTAACCGATTATCAACGCTTCTCACCGTGTCATAAATTTATGAGACTACGAAAAATCGCAACAACATGATACCGAAGCGTTATACATATCCACATTGTGCGGTATACCTTTGCAATATACTTGAGGCGCACTTTGAAATTGAAATGAGCTTTTGAAATAAGCTACGAGTGTTAATTTATTGACTTCGGTAAAAAGGCGTTCAATGGCTGCGTTAGTAAATTATTGGTCATAAAAAGCTAACGAGTTTTAGGTTTGAAGGTATAAAAAATCATGTAAAAGTCCTGTTTTCAACTTGTATACTGGAAAAGCATTCTGTGCAAAGGTCATAATTCTAGTTAAAATGATGAGAAAATTTGTGAAAATGCATTTAGCATTGAAGGTTTCAAAAAAAAGTTTCTAACTGATTGTAAAATTCAAAAAATTATGCAAAAAAATACTGTTTTTAGCTGTTGAGATACAAAAAGTGACGAAAAAGTAATGTTTTCTGCTCTTAAGATACAAAAAGTCATGAAAAAGTAATGTTTTCTGTTCTTAAGATTCAAAAAGTAATGTTAAAGTCAATAAAAGTCACAAGAAAGTGATGTTTTCAGCTCTTAAAATACAAAATGTCACAAGAAAGTACTGTTTTCTGGCTCCAAAGATACAAAAGTAATTCCAAAATCTCAATGCCTCAAAAGCCAGATTTGAGTTCAACTTCGACATTCAAACTCCTAAAAAAGTCACATCTTCGGTCAAATTCACCAAAAATTCTAGCAAACTTCGTGCCTTTGACCCAGTCCCACCATCTACAATAACATCAACGCCACCGCATCACATAAAAACAGTTCCTCGTTCACAGCCAGCAATACAAAAATAAAAACCCAAACACTACGACAATTTCGAGTCGAATAATTAGCATAATAAGTAATCCGATCCAACAACGACGTTTTGTTCGTGGGTGCGGCATTTTTGAAAAACTGAAGAAAAAATACCTCCGCGAGCAAGTTCGTCGAATGATTCTCATGTTACCGAAACACCACCGCAAAGATACCCAGAAAGAGAAGAGCAAAGAGAAGCACATCTCAGCGGGACGTTGTCTCTGATTATAAATATGTGATAATGTAAAAAACTGTGTGACATTCTGATCATACTTTAAACGACTCGTCCCCGCTTAGCATCTCGTTGTCTGTCTAGCATGTCCATGCAAACAACAACCAGCCAGAGGAGGCTGAAAAAAAAAACTTCAACTATTCTACATACGGGATAAATCAGTTACACAATCGTTATCTCCGGTAACTAATCTCAACAAATGGAAGAATTTACTGGAAATACACTACTTTTTGGTACTGTTATGCAGTATATCTGTGTTTTTTTCCTCCGCACCGTTGTCTTTTTCTCTCTCTCTGTCTCTCCATGTATATTATACTTCGTTGTAGTCGGTCCGCCAGCGCCATCGCTATACACATACACGATCTAGACGACATTTTTAGCCGCGAGTACGTCGTAAGGTAAAGGGGGTAAAAAAAATTCGTTTATAAATCTCCTTATTATCTTCGCATCCGTCCTTGGAATACTTCTTACATATGTATAAAGCGCGGTATCGTGTTACACACATGCATAGGCTCGGCGAGCATCTCTCGTACTCTTCGTAAATTAGACTCACTTAAGTTGATTTCTCATCGATACGTCATTAATTTATATGTCTGTTGTTTGAGCCACAGTCACAGCGATACGAATTACCATATTCCCTCGGCGCTTCGTACAGATACGTATAAACCATCTCGTACATATAAGAAACAATACGACGATGATACCTCGCACACGTACAAATGCTTAATAAACCAAAACTCGTAAGAAAAGGGAGCTTTTCATCGAGAATTCGATACCATTCGAAAATACAAGCGAGAAAAGAAAACCTAGGCTTAGTAACGGAGTAAACACATTAACAGCTCCGGAATACGCAAATGCATTAATACACTCGGGGTTCTCGATTACTATGATAACGATGAAGAAATACATCAGCAACAACAACAGAAAACGAAGGAGAAGAAAAAAAAAAGGAAAAAGAAAATACATACAAAACTAATCAGGTTATAGAATTAGCACACTATAGAGCCGCTATTGAACGCTGCCGGAGAAGATTTTCACTAATGGAGATGTGGCGGTCTAGCGGCGCAGTATACGCCTCAGCCGCCTATCATTATTTGCATGGTGTAAATGGATGATGAAATTAACGAACAATACGGCTCTGATCCGAAGCTTACATCACGCAATATACACCATGTATGTATATTTACATCGAGCCAAAGGGGGGCGACGTTAATGTAACATTCGTGTGCCTACAGCGTCGTGCGCTTTTATATTATAAATATACACACACACAGTATAGTACTGTACGAGAATAGTACCATAAACTACACCATCGACGACCGATATCATTGTAACCTAATCCAGTAATGGATATTTTCCTTTCATTCCGTCTCTTTCTCTCGTTTGCGGGCTAATATTAAAAATCCGATTTTCACCCCTTTCTCGACTTCAGTTTGGCGGGCTCGAGCCTAATCCGTAAAATATGAAACCGTCACAAACGATCGTATATGATACTGCAGTATATCGAACAGTCCGCCATGTACTGCCTCCCACATTAATGCAGCTTTGTCGTCTCATTCTAATGAAGCGAAAGTGTACAGTACAGTCGTCGGATTACCAACACCAACCAACGAGTAGTTTTTGGTTTTATTTTACATGCGTACTAGATACGCATAATTTTTAAAATGTGAGAGTACTCTTCTGTCAAGGGAACCGTTAAACTTAGTTAGATTTACGTAGATCCTAGATATTTTTTTCACAAAATCGGTACTGGATTACGGTTTTACACAGCTTGAGTTCTCTGCATGATAACAGTCTGAACACATGTTAACAAATATGGCATAAAAATGACCATTCTCGAACGAATTTCTAATCATCGTGCCAAAAAAGTTCAAATTCGATGACAAATAATTCAGTAGATTTGAATGACACTACCCAACAGAACAAAAAAGCGCATGATTTTGTTAAATTTTGCCGCTTATCAGACAACAGTTAGTTTGAACGAAAAAATAACCTCAGAATCGTAATCAGCATCATCGAAAACCAAACAATCGATATACAACACGACTTTTTATCACTTTTTTCAAAGTTCATCCCTTATATCTCAAAAACATCCCCAAATGCCAAAAGTCACCTTTATGTGTGATATTCTCAACAGGAAAAAATTATCTTTTCCAGCAGGTAAAACAAGTTATAGTCAAAAACGAAATTTGGTCACTGTCGTCAGTTTTACTAGGGTTCAAATTGATAAGAAGCTCAAAGGGGTTGAATTTCAAAAATTGATAAAAAACGATCATGCATATCGATTTCTAGGGTTTTGAGGATGTCGAATTCAAATTTGGCCTTAATTCTCAAATTGACACATTTTTCATCCCTTACATACCAAAAACATCCCCTAAATGACAAAAAATTTATTCTCGCTGTAAATTCCTTTTTTCCAGCAAGTGTTGAAAACTATTGTTTAAAACGAAATTTGATCACTTGAGTCGTTTTTACAAGGGTTGAAATTGATGTTAAGGAGCTCAAAGGGGTTGAATTTCAAAAATTGATTAAATATGATCATGCATATCGATTTCGAAGGTTTTGAGAATGTCGAATTCAAATTTGGCCTTCATTCTTAAATTTACACATCTTTCATCCCTCACCTACCAAAAACATCCCCTAAATGCCAAAAAATTTATCCACACTGTTAATCTACTTCTTCTAGCAAGTATAAAAACAATTGACAAAAACGAAATTTGGTCACTCGAGTCATTTTTACAAGGGTTGAAATTTATGTTAAGGGGCTCAAAGGGGTAGAAATTCAAAAATTGATAAAAAACCGTCATGCATATCGATTTCTTGTTATTTAAGGTCGCTGAATTCAAATCTGTACTTTATTTTTGAATTCAACACCTTGAACTCTCTAATCCTGCACATTCTTTTCAAATTTCATCCTCAAATTCGAACTAAATTTCGTTACAAATGAAACTTCACCACTTTTAGGCATTTTTACACGGATTGAATGAGATAGCCAGGGAATTATCTATTTTCCAATTTCCAACCCCTTTTATGAAATCAAATTCAATAACACAAAGGTGCCATAAATACGGTCATTATCCGCGAAACGTGGTACACCACGACGTAACGTTTCCAAAGCCAGCCAACGTGACACCATCATCATAATATCAGCGAATACGGAACGTATCTCGGTTCGGTAGCGAAAATACGACTATCGCCGTATATAGAGGAGAAAAAAAACCCGAGCGAAAGTTCGATTGAACTATATTTCTTGGTAAAATCGAGCTGGCTTGGTGAAAAGTAAGAAAAATTGCAGTTAGAGACTCGCTACGGCAGAGAGCAGGAGCGAAAAAAAAGGAAAAACGTGATAGGTGAGAGGCGAAGACGTTGGAATCTAGTTGGTACGAGAAGCATTCGCAATCTATCCAGCCATAAATAACGTTCTAGGTGGAGCGTGTGATCCCAGGGGACGTTGTGATGAAAAAAACGTCTGATGGGACTCTGAAAGAAGGTAACTCGGGTCATAAATAAAATGCTACACTATAACGTTTTTCCTTCGACGCTACCGCGTGCGACTACTTAAAAGTGGTCTTATATAAACGAATACCTCTTAAAATGAAAAACTTTTTACAGTTGGTATTCTACATCGCGTATAATATCTGTATCTATCTACCTTTACCCTATACCGAAAAAGGTACCTTACGACGTGAATTTTTCTTTTCTACCTATATTTAATAATTTCAATTATAAATTCTCGGCGATCGATTCACCTTCGATGCCAATAAATTTTCATACAAGAGGTATACCAAAAACTTTCGTACAACTTAGAAAAGGGCATCAACCTAGTCGAGATACGACTACACGAAGAAGCCAACGTAATCTTTTCCAAACGCCGAAGAAAAGTTCACCGTGAAAAAATTCTAATTACAAACGAGCCCCGAAACAAACCACAAACGGCAACTGAAATGAATTTTATTACAAACGCAGCCACCGGAGCTGCGCTGCGTACCGAAATACCACGCAAACGTCTCTAATTACCGGATGAACGATTCGGCGAGAAATATTCGTTATGTACCGGCAATCTTAAAGGAGTCTAAAATGAATTTGACTCTTGATGTAGACTTCGTTCGGGGAGACGTTAACCGTAGTAAATAGGCTGAGAAACGAGAAGGTTTCATTTGATGCTGCGAAATAGTTCATTAAAAAGGTGTTTGGGAAGCTATTAGAGCGGGATTATTGTTCCTCCGAGAGCCATTTCGTAGTTACAAAACGAAGGGAAAGTTCTCTCTTCAACTCGACGCCGGTATATACACGGTTTTTACACAGATAACAAACTACGTACGTACAAGTACGCGTACTGCGTCTGTAGCCTGCCTACCTTGTACCTACCACAGTATACCCAGAGCTTTGCTGATGCGCTTCTATGCCTGCATAACTTTTCCTTCTCTCTCTGTCCCTCTCTTTCACCCCATATGCTTTCCATTGCTTCGTTTATGTATAATATGGAATAATGCAGGTAGATCACATATACGATCGTCGAACCTGGCTCGGATTACCGCACGTATCACAAAACCCATGTAGTAAACATTCATTAGATCGTTAAAAAAAAAAGTCTATATACCAGCCCCCTTTAATAATAACGTCGATAAATGATGAAACGTTGAAAAAAAAACACCGCTTATACGCTATTGCTATTCATATGCTTGCGAAATATGGCACCGAAATGGCATATACATTCGTTAACGCCTTTCATACACGCACCGTTGTATGCATAAAATTTTAAATGACGCGTGTGATGATGCCTACTCGTTTATATAAAACAGAGAAAATAAGCCGCCTTTGGGTATAAAAATAAACCAACATTAAAATAGGGGAGGCGAATGCGTTGCGTTTGCTTTTTCTCTCCTTTTCCACTAATACCGATGAGACTAACCTGTTATTTAAATTGTATCAAAATTATACTGTCGAAGGTTTCACTTTATGGGATCGTTAGATACTTACTCGAGTCATGTGGAATGTTGGAGCGAAGTCTTTTTTTTCCCAGTTTTTTTTCGAGGGATTATTTTCGGATTATAAAATGTCTTCGTGAGGGATTTTTAGGTTCTTTTTTATTGTTTTTATCAGTTTGATTTGTTTTCGTTTGTTTTTTTTTTCATTGTTGCATGTTTCACAAATTTTTCAATTGAAATGCAGCATTTTTTCAGAATTTTGTAAGATCTTTAGCATAATGTTTATTACGATTTCCCCCTACCCCTCCCCCTCCTCATCCTGCTATTCTAAAAAAAATCAGTATCTACAAAGTTCAGCGAAATCAAAGAATTTTTTGAATGAATCAGAAAAACATAGGTAACAAGAAACTTTTAGAAAAACTCTTTTTCTACTTTTTTTTTCACTTCAAGTGATGTACTCATTGGAGAAAAAATTAATTTGGAGTTAATTCTGAACTAAAAATACAGAACTTTTGATCTAAATACATGACATAATTTTCTGATTTCCATTGACTTTTTGGACTTTGAAAATTTCAGAGATGATGCTGACTTTCAAACATTTTGTCAGACAAATAATTGAGACTTTTTGAATTGAGAAAATATTAGAAATCAGAGTAATTCCTGATATTTTGTCAGGCAGACTTCTTGGACTTAAAAAATTTCAGATATTACGCTGATTTTCAGGCATTTTGTCAGACTTTTTTGAACTTGGAAAATTTTAAAGAACTAAAATTTTTGAACTTGAAAATTTTCAATTTTATGGATTTGAAAAATTTCAAAAAAGTGTAAATCAGACATTTTGTCAGCCAGCTCTTTACCTAAGTTTGACTTTTTGACATGAATTTGGAAAATTTTTCAGATTTTTACTAACTTTTTGTGCTCGGAATTTGATTTTGAAAATTTTTTTAAAAAATTCCATTTTGAAATTCAATCACAAAAATCTGGTAGATCACTTTTGGATAATTTTTTAGACTTTTTTGGACTTGAAAAAATTTTCAAAATTTAAACGACTTTCAGGGCTTAGGACACAAATTTTAGCATCACATTTTTGCAATTTTGTTAATGTAGAAAATGTGATAAAAATTCTTGAAAGTGCCATAAAAATGGGTAAAAACGTCGTACAAGAGGCTATAAAATCGTGTAAACTGTGAAAAATCTGATAAATATTGTTAAAATTTTTACAAAAATTATTTTAAAAATGAAAAAAGTGTCAAAAAATAATGCAAATTGTTCGAAATGTTGCAGGAATGATAAAAAATCTTACAAAAATCAAAATTGAAAAAATATTCATGAAAATTATCAAAAATTTAGTAAAGATTGGTTAGATAAAACAATATAGAAATAGTCAAAAAAAAATCATAAAAATTGTCAAAAATGTAATTATTGTCGAAATTTTCACAAAAAAGGTAAAATATCATAAAATTCGTTAAAAATCTCGTAAAAAATGAAGAATTTTTACAAATTTTTACAAAATTTTCATGATTTTTCATCATTTTTGTGGTTTTAAGTTGGATAAAAAAAACAGGACCTGGTCCTTCAACTTTAAACCAAGAGATTTGCAGGATTTGAAAAAAATCAGTAGTTTCAATTCACACAAAAATCAGAACTTTGGCAGGACCAGCAAGACCATTAGACGTATTATGTTGTACGAGTAAAAAGTAGAGTTTTAGGGATGTTTCAAGTTACTCCTGCAGAATTTTCAACAATTTTGGCCCAAAATCGATTCTCATGCAATTTTTAACTATTTTCAAATAAATTTTAACGATTTTTTCAATGTTTCAACAACTTTTTACTTTTATTTGAATGACTTACAGGTACGTTACATTTTCGATAAAAAAAATGTCACGTGTTTCAACTACGAGTATTTTTACTTTTGAAAGAACTTTCCAGTGATTACTCTATTTGAACAATTTTGATTCTATCTGAATGACTTTCAAGCCAATTTAAGATAATTTTACCGATGTATCTCTTGAGCCATTTTTACGATACTCCATATAATTTTCACGCTATTTTTACAATTTCAACGATGCTGTGAACACGCGAGTATTCACTCTTGATTAGATATCTACTGAATGCGAACAGCTTTCGATGAATTCATTTATTACGGTTTCTTATGGGTTGTTGACTGGTTGCTCGGTTCACCGATAATTTGATAGGCTGATCGTGACAATACCAGGTCTAATATCATTACCCTCGAATAATTCGCAGAATTTGTCAAGACAGGTGGAAAAATTAACACACCAAAAAATAAACCTCGCAATGAACCACGAAGCAAAATCCCCAAAACTCATTCAAAATATACAATAAATTTTTACGAAACGAATCGAATCCGAGAAAAAAAAACCGAAGAAACATAACGACTAGGCCAATACGGGGGGTACTTTTATAGGTGAATTGGGCGACGAATGATGGCGCTGGAAAAGCACGCAGCATATACCAGGGAGTCAAGTCGTATCTCATTTTACACAAATTGGCAAAAAAGGGTGTCAGCTATCATAACCGGGGTATCGTTAAGGAAAAAAAGTGTTTCATGATGACCTTGCAACAACCGGAAGATATCTGCGTCTTTATTCGATCAACTACGACGGTGTATTTTTTATTTTTCTTCTTCCAGCGTAGCACATTGTGTCGTATTTATTGTTGATTTTTATAATGTCGTCGTTCTTTCGTTAGTTACTTTCGCCTGCGTGCGTGTGCGCGGCAATACGACCGACGCGACGGAATCGAGTTCTCGGGTATTTCACCAACCCTCTTGCAGAGAGGAAAAAAATTCCCCGTTTTATCATTTTCGGTAAAAAATGAAGTGTCATCATCATTTACGATTTCGTCTCGCTCCGCGACATCGCGCGTACCCAGCAACATCTTCCACGTTTCCCATGAGAGTTCACAACCTAGCAAATGCCTCGTTTTCTTTTATTCGCTATTATCGTTACTGTATATTAGCTTAAAATTGTCTTCAACTTTATATTTTTTCGTTTCTTATCGCCCGAGACGAAGCGTTATTCGGGAGCTAATTTGTATTTATGCGTGTTGTCTTATTTGCCTGCTATGCTGCTGTTTTTCTAATATACAGCGCCGCGATATCTTTTCCTGCGTTTTTTTTTCTTCTCAGCTTTTGCGGCGCGGCGCTGCTGCTGATGCTGACGGAGCCGCGTCGAGCGTATTTTATTCGCGAGCTCGTACGAGCAATTTTCATAAATTTTTAACTCGTTTTATACGAGTAATTGGAAAATTAACGCCGAATATAGCGAAATTAAACGGATCGGTGGGTAGCTAAAAGTGAAGCGAATCCGACGAGGGATCGGGTGGGTAGATGGGGTTGTTTATACGCGTGTATGTGCCGCGAGGAGAGATATACGAGTATATGGCAAACGTATCTATACGCCAGAAAATATACAGCAGCAACAACAACGTCGGCCAAATAATAAATGAGCTAGTAGCATCTGATGTTGCGCTTATTCTCGGCGGAGATGCTTGATTAATAATAAATCACTCGTTGTTGCGCTGCTGCGATGCGAATACGAGCCACTGCAGTGGAACAGAGGAGCACACGCAGACGATCTCCGAAAAAGCACAAGCGCCACCACCGCAACCTATTTAAAGTAACAAACACCCGGGACGAGGTGCAGGCTGGAAGTACACCAGGCAATTAGCTTAAACCGTATCGTAATAATAAGCTATCGTATATACGAGCACAGCTCCAGTGCACCTATACAGCCAAAGGAGACACTTTCTCGTACGCCATCAACCAGCATCAGCATCACCATCATACGCACACAAATGACTCCGTAACTCGATACTTTATCCTCGAATGATATTCGTAATTAGCAACAATTGTTTTTCCGCGTCTCGTGTGTCGTCGTCGAAGCTCGATCTGCGCTTTTCCAACTCACACAAAAGCGACGATATCTCTACACGTAACGCGATTTCCTATCCTGGTTTTAGAAAAGGGGATCGCCCTTACTCCTTTTGGCTCTTCGCGCCATCACGCAATTATATTATGAATTATATATGACCACTATTTAACCCTTCGATTATGTTTAGTAATTTTGTTGTTTTCTCTCGCGTGCCACGTCGCGTCTGTCGCCTCGGCCTCGCATCTCGCCCACGTCACCGCTTTCGCCATTTCACGAGGGATTTAAATTATTAGCTAATTTTCGAGCCGGCCAATTTTATACCCTTGCTGCATGCTTTTCGTCATTTTACCATTATGCCGACCTGTACGCCCACGCAACTTTTACATAATTATTAAGTCGTAGTGGTGCTGATGCGGCTCGTTTCGTTGCCCGGATTGAGAAATGAAGACGGCGTAAGATTGCAAATTACTCATATTTATCGAGGGATGAACTTGGGGGATTTTGAGGGATGTAATTTACATCTGAGTGACTTTGGGGATCACAAAGAAGGCTGAAATCAATTCAGAATAATTTGTTCCGAGATACTCGTAAATTCGAAAAATAAAAATTACTTTTTTACCTTATTACCCCCTCCATGTTCTCAAATAGACGAAAAAATTCGATAACATCCACTGCCCAAAGAGGAAAATTTCAAGTTATAAAAAGCATTGAGAATGCTCAAAAAGTCATACAGAAATCAAAAGTCACATAAGTCATTTTTTGAAATCAGTTTGACTTTATGAGCCTACGCAAAAAATATGACTTTTTCATGAATTTACAGATAAATGAACCAAATTTTATGACTTTTTCGAAAATTTAAACAAAAAAAATCAATAGAGTGATAAAAATCAAAGATGAGAATGTCACATTAAAAAATATATCACATAAAAAGTTGATTCAACAAATTTCAACGAGATGGTAAAATCTTTGTTGGGGATGACTTCAGAAAAAATTTGATTTTTGTGTTGGGAGGGAGGGAGCGATGAGAGGTTTTTCGATAGAAACGTCCCGAGGGGCCAAAGAGGTCATTTTGATGAGAAATCCTCACAGAAGTGTTAACCTATTTTTATGGAAAATTTGAAAATTTTTGCATTTTGAGCAGAAATGGGAAAAATCATTCTCACAACCATATTAATTCGAACTAGGGGACTTGACCCCCCATCCCCCATGAGGTATACTTAAAATGACGAAATTTTGATTTTTTTCTGTCCCAAAATTGAAAATTCTTGGACCTTGATGCGCGATAACACATCTACATGTTGAAAAATCATTTTGAAAAAAATGCTCAAAATTAATCTATTGGAAGAGTGTGACAACATTTTTTCATTTTTTTCTCAAAAATCGTTCAATATTATAGAACTAGGCATCTGGGCCGCTTCGAGGCCCATCCCCCTAGCTGACGTGAATATGTGTTACTCATTTTTAATATTCTCAGAATTTTATCTAAGTTACTGTTGGCCAAAATCGTAATTTTTTTGTAAAAAATACCAGTTTTGGTCAAATGGTCATTTTTTGTCAAAATCAATTTTTTTTGTCATTTTTCATTTTCTTGTTCAAACTGTTATTTTTCGTCAAAATTTTCATTTTTTTGGTCAAAATTATGATTTTAAAGTAGAAATTGTTAT
>FIZU01013843.1:0-14414 GCA_900064475.1 Pseudococcus longispinus | reverse complement strand
AATGGGTATGACAAGATTTTGTGTTACAACGTTCACACGGAAGGTAGCCCGGATCTGTTCATTGCGTCATGTTGTGCTAGACACTAGTACTTATAACCCCCTTTAGGTGTTGGGGTCCAAAATTGAACCTAACGGCCAGAAGGTCGCCATTTTGCAATTACCCCAATTTTGCAATTACCCCACTACACCTTATAGGATAAAAGAGAGGGAAAAAATTAAGAAAAAAGGAAAACGTCACGAAAAATTCGATCGTACGAGCACTTTTTTTGGTTCTTTTACTCGATCATGATCATCTACATTTAAATCGAAATAAAATTACATAACGAGCAATTTTTTTGAATAATATTTGTTCACGATTAGTTAGAAGGGTAAAAAAATGAAAAAAATCAGCAAAAATTTGAATTTTGCACCTATCACGACCCGACCCAACGTCCAATCAAATCAACTTCTAGGTAGAAATAGATGGTTGCTTATCTCTACAGTAATCGTTTGTTTGCATTTTTTAAACCGCAGCACAAATCTAATGATTTGAAACAAAATTTCGATTTTTTACAATTTCACTTCGGAAAAGTGTTAGATACGTTCAATTTGTTACGTTTTTACGCATTTTCCACCTCGATTCATCTCTTAAAGGTACGTCTTCTTCAATCTTATACTTTGATCGGAAAACCAAAAGCTATTTTATTATTAACACTCGTCTAATGTATCAAATCCCTCATCGCAATTATCCCACGACCGAAAACACAACCCATAACCCTCGTATCAGCTCCAATAACGCCGATAATCGGAAAACTTGGCCTTTTTTTCGTTAAAATATACTCCCATATACGTACTCGAGCGCGATATACGACAATACGAAAAAAGTTAGGCAATCATTGGTACACTCGCGTATACAATACGTTACATAAACCCCCAAAACCGAGCGAATTAAACCGTAGTATGGTTTAAATTGAATTTAAAAACTTTTTATCGTAAATTATTGACATATTGAGTCGAATATTTACGAGTAAATTGACGAATCGTTTAATAATAAGCGTAGCTGTCAAGAGAGAAGAAAAAAAAGGGGGAAGGATTTTTCCTTCATCTTGATTCATATGTGTTTAAAAAAAATAAACTTCTTTGTATGTAAATGCTGCCTCAAATAATAAACTTTTCCTTGCCTTTAAATGATGAATTCAATATACCTAAGGAACGAGATGAATTTCCAATTTCGTATACTCGAATTCACGCGGAGGCGAATCAAAGGTGTACGGTGTACCTTTGGTATTTCGTCGGTGTATACTTTTTTATTGTGATGGTTTCGGATAATGAAGGTGATTAAGCTTTATACAAAATGTAGAACATCGTTCAGGGCTCGGTTATCTTATACGTGTTCTTGGAATTTGATGTTATAGGCGTTGAAAGGTTCCTAAGTATGCTTATAATGGTTTCTGGTGTACGGGCGAAAGGTGCGAAAGTATAAATTTTATGACCTTTATGAGCAGCTAACGATAAGAAAATCTTATGTACGCTTGACCATGCTAAGGCTTTTTCTTAACTTTAGAGCTGCCTTAGCTCGTGTATGGTTTTTATAACCTATATTCCCGAGTTCAGCCCCAGGAATGTATAAAGTTGGAGTTATTTAAGCCGAGGAATTAAATTTATAAACTGGATTACGAGTATTTTTACGAAATGAAAAAATCTGTATGAAATTTTCTAATTCGATGTGAATTTTTTTCTGTGCAGAAAAATTATAAGAAAACGAATGTACGATGGGATCGGCGAAATACAGTTTACGATGGAACAATCATCAAACCCATTTGTTAAACGCATTCGAAGGATTACTACATAATGAAACTTTGGTAGACGTAACATTAGTATGTCAAGAAACTACATTCAAAGCTCATAAAGTTGTACTTTCTGCGTGCAGGTAAACTGAACTTGATTTTCGTGTGGATGGATGTTAATTTTTAAACGAATACGTATTGCGTTGGTGTTTCAGCAAAAATAATTGTTTTATACGTTTACCTAAGCGAATACGCCCGAATAAACTAGTACGTTTTCGACCAAATTAATTTCTAAAACAAATCAGCTTTAGAGCTGCCAAAATGGTTAATTGAAATATTGATTTTTTTTAAAAATGTACTGCTTTGAGTTACGTAATGTCGAAAAATAGTGGTTTTGGGGATTCGAGAATTTGATTGGTCGATTGATATTTCATTCGAGATAATTCGGGTTTAATATTGATATTTTCTCGGAAAAGAGTAGTTGTTTGTACGAGTGTCTGCGGTTTTGATCGTGAATTATGGTTGGAGGCGAATTTATGAAGGGAGAAGAATGGAGAACTTTGATAAAATGTTTAAAATCCAAATACGTTGAAATTCTTCAAGAAAATGGAAAATAAGCAGATAAATTTTGGTTATTTTCAATCAAAAATCAAATTTCCAGTCTAAATATGCAATCTTCGAATATTTTCGTATTGTTTTATGACAAAAAAATTTTCCGTTCGAAAAGGAGTTGTGTTTTTGACTTTTGAGGTAATTTTCAGCCAATTTTCTAGAAAAAAATTAAAATCAGGATGCACAGTATTGCTTTTGAGAAAATGCATAAAAACTTTGACGAAAACTGCGTTTTATTGGCGAAGAAAAATTAATTTTTCAACCTCGACTCGGTATTTGGATTTTTACAAATTTTTAAAAAAACTTAGATAGGTATCAATTTTTGCCCAAATCATAATTTTGTCGATAGGAGGTCGAGCATATGATTTTTAATCTACTAAAATACTTTTTTCGTTAAAATTCGAATAATTTTTTAATTTTAATTCGTCACAGAAAATTTTTCACGTCAAATGAAACGATTTAAAAGTTTAATTTTTCCTTTAAACTGTTCCCAAACAACGTTTTAATTGAAGTTTTGATGAATTTTTAATAATTTATCGGTGAAAATTGACTCTGATTTTCACTACGAAGGTCGAAACCAGAAATAAACGTTGGATTAGTGTTTTGCGAGCTAAAATTAGCAGAAAATGATATTTATTGTATTGATTTTCTGTAAAACTTCTTTGGTCAATGATAGAAAACTGAAAATCGAAGAGCACTACAAATGGAATAATTTTAATTCAGTTTTTTGTTTCAATTTCCCCCTTTTTTTTGATCAAGGAGCTGAACCGAATTGAACTTCGGTTCAGGTTCGAGTTTTTGTCACGGGTTTAAATCATTTTGGTTCGGGTTTGGGTTCAGGTTACGATTTTCAAATCGTTCCGGTTTGGGTTCGGTTTCGAATTACGGTTTTTGAATTATTTTGATTCGGGTTATAGTTTAACTGCCTGTTTTTGATTTTCAAAGTATTTCAAAATTATTTTTAGAAGTTATGAAAATTTTTCACTTGCAAAAATATGTCATCTAATGCAATTTTTTACCTTCAGCAATTCACCTCGCTTTAAAGTTTATGAAACAAATGATCTTTTTAAAAAAATTGGATTGAATTATTCTTTTTAATCATTAGAATGACTGTTTACCTCGAAAATTGAACATTTTCTTTCCGGCGATTCTTTAAATCCAAATTCACAATTGAATGAGCCGATGAAAACGTTTCAAAAATTCAAAATTTTCACAACCTCGCCAACTTTGAATAATATTTGGCCCTTTTCAATTTTTATACTATAGGCCAAAAATAAAACTAAGAAATTGAAAGCTGAAAAATGAAATTGAAATTATTTTAATTTTTCATTACCAATTGTGATAGGTACCTGAATGAACGAATAATTATTTTGTTTTTGAACGAGTTGAATGGTTCGCAATTTGTTTACTTCACGTTGATATCGAAATCGAGTGTTGTGAATAAATAAAAACTCAAACCTATCTCTTTTGCAATCACATTTTTAATTGGAGAATTAGGTTTAATTCTAATTTTAAAAATATGTAAATATGTGAAAAACTATCTCGAGTTTACAAATCGATTTTTTTTACCCTCTCCCTCTCTCTTTCCAATCGATACGAATAAATGTTTTCGACTTTGAAAATTCCTTCTAAGACTGAGTTCATTATGCTTTAAAATTTTAAATACATTCGTATGTGGTCAGAGATGGCTTTGACCGAGGTCTAGGGGATCTACTAGACCCTCCAATATTTTTAAAAATATCGAAAAATTGGGTAAATTGGGTTAAATGGGCAAAAGTAGGAAAAACTGGTCAAAAATTGGGAAAAATTTGAGAAAAGTTGGTGAATTTTTCAAAATTAGGAAAATGGCTCAAATATCTACGTGAAATTTTTGCTTGAGCTCAAATTTACTTCTTTTAAACAAAATAATGGACAGATTTTCTATTTCTACACTTAATAATGTTTTTTATTGTCATCCACTCCCCTTGAATAACTAGTATAATTTTAGTTACATTTTCTAAATGTTATTGACCTCTTGATAAAAGTTGGTAGGATTGTCAAAAAAAGTTGGAAAAATTACAGTTGGAAAATTCAAAGCCTCAACAACCCCGCTCTCCCAAGAATCCCTAAATCCACCACTGTATGTGTTCCATGTACAAAGTCAATAATTTTGAAAATTGAAAAAAATCATACGTTTATTATTTAAAAACATGGATTTTCTGACCAAACGAAGGATCCTACGAAAAAAATGCTAAGAATCAAAATTGTAGAGCTTGAAATTTTCTTTTTGCTTTTAGAGACTAATTTTTTTTTAGGAGGCTTAGTTTTCGTCATATTTGCAGTAAACTTTCAAAATTTGATATGAATTTTTATGTTACGAACTTTGAGTGCAAAAATCACAAAAATTTAGCTTTCGAGGAAAAAAATAATTGCTATAAGCAGAAACAAAATTTCAAGCTCTATAATTTTGATTCCTAGCATTTTTTTCGTAGGACTATTAATTTGGCCAAAAAATCCATATTTATGGGAGAAAAATGTGAGAGCAAAATGGAATCTGCAGATTTTTTGAACTTGTTTCTTCCTATAGACCAGAAGGGGCACAATACTAAAGGTAACTCACTTGGCTACCAAACATATCTAAAATCCTATCTCAGCCAATAGAACTCGTTCAGAGAAATTTAAAATCTGTATGATGAAGTTAGAAAAAATATGCTGTTGAAAAAGCAAAATTTGCTCTAAAAAAAGGTCTTAAAAATCCCCAAAAAATGTTAAAAAATGCACTAAAAACTCGAAAATAGTCGAAAATATGTTCCATAATTTTTTAAAAATGCCTATCATCTTTCAGGGATTTTAAAGGAAACCCCAAATATGACGTATATTGAGTTCTTATGATTGTTGGTAGATTTTATAACGAGGAAGGTACCTATGCAATTATGTATTAATCTATTCATTTTACCATTCTTAAAAGAAGTTTGAAAAAATTCCTAAATTCGATCATATTTGACAGCAATGTCAAAAAATTAGTAAGAAAAAAATGTTGAAAAACCATAGTTGAAGTAGGTACCTAGTTTTTTTAGTTAAAAAATGATAAAAATTTTCAAAAAATGCGGAAAATGGCAAAATATTCTCAAAAATGACCCAAAAACTTGTGAAAAACAGCATAATACACAAAAAGATGCTATTATGGGAAAATATGCTAAAATATGTTCCAACAAATATGGCTCAACATGCTCAAAATATTCCGAAACGTAGAAATATCTCGGAAATGTTGGATAGGATCCATTAGAAAAAAATATATTGAAACATGTTTCCTAACCCTTTAAATTTTTTCAATTTCAAAACCATTTTCAAAAAGTGTGAAGAATGGTGTGAAATTTTTTTGCGTTAATTTTAAAGTTTTTTTTTGAAGCAACTTTTGAGTAAATAAGGGCTTTCTTTTTAAAAAATATGTGAAAATCATATTGAACATTTTCCGATGTTTTTGAGTGAAAAATATTGATTTGTCAAAAAGTGAAATGAGAAAAGTGTACCTACTTCAAAATTTTCATTAGTACTTGGGCCACTATTACTTAGAATTTTAATTTAAAAATTGTTACGTCGTTAATTTTGGTATTTTATTTTATGATTTTTTTTGGAATCGATCCAATTAAGGAGATAAAATTTTAGAATTTTTCAGATTGTAGCTAGATTCCGTATACAAAAAAATTGATAATCACCATTAATCGCTATTAGTAATTATTAATTGACTAATAGTGACTAGTAGTAACTACTAATCAATTAATAGTTTCCATATGGTGACTAGTAGTGACTAATAGTAACTATTAATCGATTGATATAGTTTTGTACTCGCAGGTAAACTATCGCATCAAATAGTTTATAAGCTTTCGGATAAGTTGTATTGTTACCTTCAAATTGAGGGTGACAACTAATAGTAACTATTGTCTGTTCGACATTATTAATCACTATTAGTAGTACTAGTCGCAAATAATGATTATTAGTGACTTGTAGTACTACTAGTGAATAGTGATTAATAGTTTTAAAAATATTATAGCTACTATTAGTCACGATTAATCACTATTAATCTTTATAAAGTGTTAAGAAAAACTAATCGTGATTAATAGTGACAATAGTATTTTTGACACTATAGTCACCATTTGTTGTCACCCTTAGTTTGAGGGTAACAATACAACTTACTTGAAAGCTTATATACTATTTGATGCGACAGTTTACCTGCGAGTACGAAACTATATCAATCGATTAATAGTTATTATTAGTCACTATTAATCAATTAATAATTACAATTAGTGATTAATAGTGATTATTTAGTGTCGAAAATACTACTAATATAATAACTATTAGTTTTTTTTTCTACTTGTGACTATTAATTTTTTTGTATACCGGATATATTTATTTAAGCAGGTACATTTGATTTTTAGAAAACATTTCGATAAAAAAAAATCATCATAATGAATTACCCCCAATTAAAATATCATGCTTAATTAAGTATCATGAAAACCTGTACAAAATTCCAATCTGACCTTTCACCTAGACAAAATTCTTTTCCAACCCATTCTAAAATTTATTTCCTCCTTGAAAAATTTCCCACCTTCACAATACATTTTTTCTTTCTCCACACGCAGTTATTTTTTATTCAAAAAAATACCTCGTTTTAAAACTCGGTTTTTCCCCGTTCACGATCAACTACACATGACACATATTTGAATAAATAATACCTCTTTGTCTAACCTACCGAGTCAGACTTTAAATCGTGCTTACGATTATACGACCGTTAAAACGCATATATCCTTTTTACGAGTATTGCTCGCTATGTTTGAGCTTTCATTTGGAGAGCTACGAGTATATCAAAGAATTCGCGATAATTCATATTTAAAATGTTTCCATTGACGCGACATTCGTGTACTCATCGAAACAATGTATCGGTTTTGTGTGTGTTTTTTCCCTGTACGTTTTTTTGTGTGTTTTAATATTCGCTCAGACTATAAGTATTTACTCGTGCAGTGCTTTTATTTCGTCGCCGAATACAAAAATGAAATATAAGCCAAGATGGGTGTATCAAATGTTGACGATATACCTGATGTAATATTAATAAATCTACCTGAGGGTATTTTGATGCTAGGAATTATAAAAGGATAATATATCTTTTTTCGAAAATGCATGTATTGTATTTTGATGTTATAATACATGCCGAGAGGTGATGGGTGAAGTGGGGTAGATTGAATATTTGTTTCATTTTTTTTCGAAAGGTTTAAAATTGAGAATATATTTTTTAAGGATTTATTTGGCATAAAAAATTGATTCATAAATAAACAATATTCAAACGCTGATCTAAACTGAACCACAATTACCCACTGACCAATTTCTAAACAGAAAAAGTACCCAGAAGGTGATCTAAAACACGTAGATACCTAGACCTACACAACGTATGTGTTTGAAAACACCCCTCAAGCCAAACAGTGTCCCTTTAATGATATTATTCTATACGAAACACGATCGTAATTGAATTTTGACGAAATAATCGAGGGTTGCATTTAACAATATATCTTTTCGTCAAACTTACCAGCCAAGTTTTCAGCCTCGTGTTTGCTGATTTTCTAGAAAATAAACCACGTATATTGTTGTTGCCATATCAAATCGAAACAAAGTTGTACTCGTATTTAATTTAGCAAACTGGTTGCTATTCGTAATCCAGTCGAGTAATTTAGCTTACGTTTGTATTGTTGCAGTCCGTACTTCCAAAGGATATTTTGCGAAACACCTTGTAAACATCCTGTGATAGTTTTAAAAGATCTCAAAGGATGGGAAATGCAAGCTATTGTAGATTTCATGTACAAAGGAGAAATAAGCGTCGGTCATGAGCAATTAGCTTCGTTAATGAATGCTGCGGAGTCTTTACAGGTATGTCCGATCATCGTCGTATAACGATAACCTTGCTAGTTTATATCGTGTTTTTACGGCGACTGCGTAGGCAACTTATTTTACCTTAATTGAGATAGACTTTGGCGAGGTTTTGTCTAACGTTTGGGATTCGAGAATGTTATTTTGGTAATTTTTCGAACGTTTTTAAACCGATTTTGGATTTTGACTTTGATTTGAGTCGAAATAATTTAAAAGAATGAACGAATCGATGATTTATTTTTAATGAGATTACTCGTAGACGAAAATATTTTTCGAAGCACTGTTTCAATATGTTTAGATTAGATATTGTGCGTAGATGTTTCGAAGCTTATTTGTCTGCCCACTCTCGACATGAGAAATATAAAAGTATTTTTTTCTAAATAATTTTCTTTTTTGATGAGAAAAATTTACAAGGATTTTGTGTTTTGATCTGTCTAAAATTTTACCGGATCTTCAAAGAAATTTTCGAAAAGGTCCAAAATCTGATTATGACTATTTTTAACGAGAATTCGAAATTGAAAAAAGAGTTTTTTTTTCGATTCCAGTCTAAAATATTTACAGAGAGCTTTCTCTTTCCTGAATAAGTATGAATAATCCATCAAACTTACATTTTTTATGTTTTAAGCAATTATGTTATTTTCGTTTCAAAAACTTGAAAAAAAAAATCGATAGGTAGAATTGATAGGTAATAATTAATCAATTGAGCGGGTACACAAGATATGGTGTGAAAAAAAGGGGTGCATTAGGAAAAAAACAAAATCGGTATTTCTCTCCTTTGATTTAGTCTGTAGAACTCAGAATTTTTGTCTTGATTTTCCTTGTCTTCATTTTTCTAAAATTTGAATTCTTCGAATTGGAATTTGGGCTGGTTTATTCTCCTCTTTCGTTTAAATTCTCCGATTTTTGTTTGAGAAAAAATACAAGGTTTCTTCCAGAGCTTTAACTTCGTTATGAAATATTAAAGAGGGGAAAGGGATGAGGCCTGAATATTGAACACGAATTCATGAAGTAGAGGCTGTTTGTTGGGAGATTGAAATATAATTGACTTTCGTTTAAAATTTGTCTTTGCTGAATTTTTTATTCAACCAATAGACGATGGAATTATTTATTTAATACCTTTGAATTTTATGAAATTGCATATCTGTCTATGGTGAAGAAAAAGTGAATATTTCAACGGATCTGTACGATTTATAAAATTTCCTGGCGAATATGCTCAATTAAAAAAGCACATTTCAGCATATTTCGACATGTTTTCGTTTTTTTTTTTTGCATATTTTGAGGTTTTGGCAAAATTAGACCGAAGTAATTAATTTCTGGCCACTTTTTCGCTGCTAAAATTGCAAAACTGTAAAAAATACCACCAAAAAGCGTTCTTTGAATAAAACCCGTTTTTCGGTTCTTGCTGCTCGATTTTTCATTTCATTTCAATTTTTTATTGTTTGAGTTTTTCAGTGCGAAAAATCCTTACTACAGACACTCATATTGATTTTTTCATATTTTTACATATTTGGGCTCAAAAATGCGTATTTTAGCAAATTTTGAGTTTTTTTTTGAATAAAATTCAAAGCTCTAGTTATAATATTTGTGAATCATCTTGCTAATTCTTTAAAGTACGTCTCAATATTGCAAGCATTTTTTCAAAATTGATCTCACGTTTGTCCAATTTTTGGCTTAAATTTTTCGATACTTGGTGTCGAATTTTTCTTCGATTTATCTCAATTTCTTCGAATTACGATTGATAAGGTTTCTTCAAATTTATTCAAATGTGTTCAAAATGAATTTTGTTTTAAAAGTTTTTCCAACCAAAAATTTTATCTATTCAAGTTTTTCAAATAGTCTCAAATTTTTTTACTCTTGGAGTTTGCTCATCTCTGAGTATGTCCCACTCTCCCTTATTTAATTTTTTTTGATTTTTTAACTTTTAAAAAAAGTTCAACTCCAGTTAAATGTTCAAAATTTGATAAAAAATTTGAGCTGTCATTGACCTACATGTGACATAACATAAGTTAAATTTTTCATTCAAATATTCGTTTAAATCACATTTTCTGTCCTTCCAATATCGCCCCCCCCCCCTCAACGACTCAAAAATTGGAAAAAAACATGTAATTTTGTACTTTGAACGTCATTTTTGGGACACATTTTCGTCCTTGGTTTCCTTGAGTCCAATAAATTCCATAGTTTTTACAAAAATGAAAAAGGATTTTTGAAAATTTCATGTGATTCTGAGGTGGTAGCTTACCTCTCAAAAATTGTCAAAATTGTGTTTTATTTTCGAATCAGAAAATTCATAAAAATAACATTTTAGATACGATAAGACAATTTGAATTTTTAGTTGGAAAATAGAATAAATTGCAAAAGAATAAGAATTTTTCTTTTTTGGAAACGCTTCGCTCCAATTTGTCTGATTTGAGGAGTAAATGTAATTTTAAATACCTACAGGTTTTTATGACGAGTTTCTTTGAAAATAAAATTTTTTTATGGTTTAATTTTCTAGTTCGTCGCTTCTCTTTTTTTATGATTTTAAATATATTTTTTTCAAGTGAAGGATTGATTTAAAAAATAATCACAGTTGAAAATTACAGCAAAAAAATTATTGCACTTTTTGAAAAAAAATTTTACGAGAAAACGATTGTGGCATTAGTTTTCAAGAAAATTAATCCCTCGTCGGTTTTTTTAAATTTTAAATGGAAGTCTTTTAGCTGAATTTGTTTGGAAAACAGCAATAGTCAACACTTTTAGAGGAAAATTTGAAAAAAAAAATAAAACATTTTCTGGCAGTAAAGCAAATAGGTGAACAATCAACAGCCTATGAATCAAATATTCTCTCCCCAAACATGATTTGTTAGTCTCCCATAAAATTTGATTTTTTTTGACTAGGCATGGTTGTTTTTTAAACCAACCCTTCAATTATTTCACTGCCCAAGTATTGAAAAAGCGACCTACTTTATTGGGAGTTCGTGAAAATTGGGTTCAGTGACTTGTTGAAGTGATTTAATGAAGGCGGAGGGGGGAGAGAAGTAGTTGAAACTTTGTAAATTTTTTTTCTTGAAAAAGGCAGGTTTAGGGGTCATTGCTTTTACAATTTTTTGACTCTATCCTGCAAAGCTGCTATGTACTTTTGTCTTAAATAAACGAAGGGATGGAATTTTTTAAATTACGTGATTTAAAAAAAAATAAACTGCTGAAAGTTCTTGCGAACTCTTGATTTTTTGTTAGGCAATCTGAAATACATCCAATGGGTGACTTTTCTCTAGACAGCACTGCAATAAAGATTGGAACAGAATCGAATAATTACAGCTCGAATTTTCACATTTTTTTCAAATCTGACGATAAGTATTTAAAAAATGAAAAAAAATTCAACATCAGAATTTCTCGATAAAAAGCATGAAAAAATTACCCTAATTTTATACCTTCCTACCATTTCTATAAATTAACCCTAAATGCCTACTTCACACCCTTATCAACTATTCGGCTAATCAATGTATTTAATTCGACCACAGGTACGAGGTCTAGCGCAAACCGAGCAAATCCCAGTTTGCAACGAAACCAACCAAAAAGAAGAAAGTTCGACGAGCAGTACTTGTAGCAGAACGGATAATCCTCCTAGAAGATCGACCCCTTCATATCCTCCTTCCCCTCCTGTTAATAATTTATATCCAAACCACAACCCAAATCTGAGTTCCCCTCCAGTCATGATACCAAATTATGATTCTCATGTTAGATTACCTCAATTACCAATTATGCCAAATATATCGTTTAACGATTCTCAGTCTGAAAGGAATTGCCAGTCTCCGTTACCAAGGAGGAAACAGGTAAGCGAAAAAATACCACTAGCTCTATCATAAGTTTACGTATGTACAAAGCTGAAGAAAAAAAAATCATAATTCAAAAATGGGGATTTCTTTTAACTCTTTCCATTCCGAGCAATCAACTCGTTTTAAGGGGGTATTGTTGAAATTCGTGTTTCTTTCTTATACCACTTACATCCTCGCGCTGTGGAAACGTTCAACTGTAAAATTACAACTAAATTACGAAATTAAAATGTCAATGCGTGCGCGGTCCTGTTTTCTGAAATGTATTAACCATAAATTTAAATGCATGCGGATAGCATTATAAAATCCCCATTTGATGTAATGTGCTTCTAAACTTTCTTTTTTTCCCTACATTATGAATAATTTCGCAACCATGTTACACGATAAAAAAAAAACACACGCAAATAAAGCTGATTTATTTTTACAACGGCTGAAATTGTAGCCGTGTTTTTTATGATGTTAACAGCATCGCTAAAATAGTTCTGTTTATTGTCACGTCTTTAATCAATGTTGTATGTGCATGTTTTTTCGTTGTAGGTATCTCGAATATAAGTAGATAGCACGACCCTCACCCTATTTTTTGCGCATGTTAATTGAATTTGGGGTTTGTTCGCAGGCCAGGCCTAGAAGAAGATCGGGCGAATCAGCCGGACCTCAAGATTTAAGTAAAGGATGTTCTCAGCAATCTGATTCCGAAATGGCGGAAAACCTATCGATGAAGAAATCGCCCAACGAAGTTAGAAACAACAGAAGTATAACACCAACCAGACCTCCTTCCAGATCGCAACAATCTCCCAATCAAAATGTAAGTTGAAATTGCCCAATTGATCCCTTGACGCTGATCCCTGAATAGGTAATTTATCGAAAGTTTGTTCTTCTGCAGTGTAACCAATCACTAAAAGCCGAAAGTGAAGAGTCTGATGTGGGAGAATCTACCCAAAGTCAACCGGTAGAATTAACCACGAGTACGCCTATTGATCATAGGCGTGACTTGGCGCAGCATTTTAACAGTTTAGTATTAGAACATCCGGCAGCATTAATGCATCATCGTAATGTTCAAGTGAGTAATCGAGTGTTTTTAACGAGACTCCATCGAGCATGATTATTTATTCGTAATTATTTCTTACGTTTTTCGATAGGATTGCGGTCCAGAAAATTCCGTCGGTCATTTATCATCGTTAACAGCGCTTCCACTAACACCTCCTCATAGTAAGCGAAGTTACTGGTTTATTTTATTTTTTTGGCGAAAATTTCTAGATTTTTAATGTATTTTTCTTTTCTTTTTTTTTTGCGCTATTGCAGTGTTTCCTTTGGATACGCATCTAGGTGAGTGAAATATTTATTTGTAAAATATTACTTTACTTAGATAGAGATATTTGATAAGAACAGGGGCAGCTGTAACTGGGATTCAGAGGTCTATCAGACTTTCGATATTTAAGTAGTGGTAACACTTGTTATAATGATGGCAAAGATGCGGGATATTGCGATACTCCGAAAGCTGAATCTTCAGAGTTGTTATCACATTCATTGAACATCTGATTTTGCCAGATTATCTATTTGAGAAGAACGAATTTTAAATTTGTATTATTTTCAAATTTTTTTTACATGTAAAACCTTCATTTATACACGAAAAATGTTTTATTTCAATTTTTTTTTGAAAACCAGTGTCCCATCTTCATTTATTGGACCGTGATAATCGAAATTAGACTTGATTTTGAGCCTGTGCCGTCTAATTCGAAAATTTAAAAAAAAGGGGACAGCTGTTTTTTAAAAAAAAGGCAATACGACTGCCTCCTCCAGTTTGTAAAATATATGGGTCCGAAAGTACTCAACTCGAGGCAAATTTTGAGCTCTCGTTGAACATTGTAGCTTAATTAGATCGTGAGATATACTTCTTCAAAGTTGAAAACTGTCCCACATTACCCAAAATGACGGTAATCAGTAGCATTGTTCGATCTCGTGAGAGGTGTAATTAAAAAATAATAGCATTTAAAATTAATTAATTGAGGTTTATTACGGTGACAAAATTCTCTAGTACATTACAAGTACAAGTCAAGCCTAAGACTGAATTCTTATAAAAAGATAAGTGTCATCTATTTTCGATAGCGTCGTATGAGTCATATTAAAGGCATCTTTATTGTAAGGGCAGGTATAGAAATACTATAGACACTGGAACTACAAGATGGACATCTGCAGGTCACAGCGGAAAGGGGATTACCAAAAAATTTTGTAAATAGTTACTCACATAGTCCCCTGTAGGAGCGCTGCTCATTGGCCCCTTTTTGGTTATTTTTTTGACTTGTGACATATCATTCACATGCAACTCGTT
>FIZU01013834.1:0-10429 GCA_900064475.1 Pseudococcus longispinus | reverse complement strand
GTCAACTTTTGCTGGAGGCTCCAGATCGCTTCGAAAATGGTCGCAATCGACTCGGGGGGTTGACTTTAGTATACATACCGAGTTTTAGAATTTTATTTCAAAATTTACCATATTTGTGAAAAAATTGATATACCAATGGGCTATTTTCGCAAGTTTCAAAAATTCGCCAAAAATCGAAAAATCAACTTGAGCAGCTCAAAATTTGATTGTGAGGTTTGGGTGACATGTTCTTTAAGTGAGTCAAACTTCAGCTCGATCATGAGATGACGAGTTGACAAGGTTCTCTTGTCAGAATATCTCAAATTTCTTTTACCTACTTTCTCCTTATAAAAATCCTCGATCATCCTACGTGTCCATTCTGCCAAAACTATCTTTTCAACATAGGTAATCTCTCAGTCCACTGCAAGCTTCAAAATCTTAAAAATCACAACCACCCTTCACTAGTCAATTCCTGAAATTCTCTCCAGTTGCTTGATACATTTAAGTAATCTTCTCTAGTATTCATCTTCCTCATTCGACTATCTAATATAATTTTCCCAGTTTGCGTTTTTTTTTGTTTTTTGTATTTTTGGGGGGGGGGGGGGGGGGGGGTCAGACAACAAGGTCTATTTGCCCATTGATTGTATCGTTATTTAATTAAACCTCAAAAATGCAATAGTTATAAAAGTTGACTCATGTACAATTCTACCGACATGCTTTTTCAAAAAAATTTTAAATCGGAAAAAATTGAATATTGTTTATTTAAAAATGGGATTAGAACGGAGGAGAGGGGAAAGTACACCCAACGTAACGAGGTTGAACAAACAACATAATAATGTACACAATTTTCAGCGTGTTTTTTTTTTTTTTGTTACCAACAATTTGCAAATAAGTGTGAACACGGCTGTGCTAATTTTCTATTCTCTCGTCAAACAGACTGTAAGTCAATTTTGGCGGCTTGTAGCCTTCACAAAACATTAAAAAGTGAAATTTTTCATGGCTTTGTAAGGGGGTGGGGGCATAATAATTATTCTAAGTGAGTATTTTTCCAATAAAATAATTCATTTTGGCATTTAAAAAATTATTGAACTCTTTTTTTAAATTCTTGAATTAAAAATAAGTCCCCACTTTTTAGTAGGTAGCATATTTTTTAGTACTTCAGTGATTTAATTTTGAAAATTTTCAAATGCTGATCTAGGGTCTAAATTGGATATATGAGTACATATTAAGAAGCCCTGATTTTTTAAAACAAGGTTTCTAAAAGATGCTGAAAGTGATGATAAAAAAGACCTCCATTGTACAAAGTGATGCAGAAAATCGAAAAACTGCTGCATTTGGCTCAAAAGTCCTGCATTTTTCATTCAAAATTCATTTTTTTAAAATTTTTCATTTTGAAGAAATTTCAGCCTTTGAATACTTTTCTGGAAAAAATTTTCGCCCTCGATTTGTTCGGGTTCAATAAATTTCCTAAATTCACAACCTAATAATGGAGATTTTTAATAATTTCATGTAAAATCACATTCTTTTTCGCCACCCCCACAATAAATTGTTATACTTCTAATCTATTCAATTAGGCATCGTCTTGTACACCGATTTTTTTCAAAATTTAGGCATTTCTAACTTGAGAAACATCCTGCTGAAAGTGTTCCAAATTTTTAAAAAATCCTGTAAAAATCCTGAATTTTAATTTGGTTTTGTTAGACACTTTTTTAGAATAATTGATCAAAGTGACGAAGTATAGTTATGATATGAGCTGATTTTTTTTAAACAATACAAAGCCAAAATATCTTAGCCATTAATACCTCACCTTTTCATTCTCAAGGACGATCACGTCGTTTAATTCGGTTATGAAATACGGCGCTATGGCAGCAGACCGATGCACAAACACAGCCAAAGGTTCGGATAAAGGGCTCGGATCCGAATATCCGATCGCATTTTCTGCAGTAACTCTGAATTGGTATCTCCATCCTGGTTCTAAACCACTGATGGTTAATTGCGTATGGCGTACTTTGATCGGGGATGCTTTTACCCAATGTGGCGATCCTGTACGTCGATGTTCGACTAAATAACCTATAACAAATTTAGTTACAAAATATTTCAATTTTCATTTTCAAATTGGGATCAAGTTATTTTTACGAATTATTGTTAACACTTATAATTTTTTTTTCGATTTGAGAAAACAATCTATGGTTGTAATTCGTTTGAAATGAATTTATCGAATATGTTACTTCGAATTTTTCTGCTAACTATACTTTCTTGCCAGTCTGGCCCTTGTTATTGTTTATCTAATTGGTAAAATCGATTGATTATTTTTATTTATAGCATTCCACTTCTCGCCAAAATCATCTATGTGGTAATTTATTTGAAAAAATAATTCGAAAAATTATTACACGATGGTTGCCGAATAGCACTCGTAAATAAATGCATCATATGCTTACACATACAGTACATCTATACGAAACACAAAGTCGTGATAAATCCAAAAATAACTTACCGGTTATTTTCGAGCCACCATCAAACAGCGGCGGATCCCATTTA
The DNA here is from genome assembly GCA_900064475.1 of Pseudococcus longispinus. Lineage (NCBI taxonomy): Eukaryota > Metazoa > Arthropoda > Insecta > Hemiptera > Pseudococcidae > Pseudococcus > Pseudococcus longispinus. The sequence continues at coordinate 7,912 of FIZU01013834.1, read as the reverse complement.
ATAGTGACAATGTCCGGATCAGAATTCTCCGGATCGAATTTAAGCGTCGGTTTTCCTGGAGACGAAGGTTTACCTGCGGTACACAAAAATGACAGAAACGTACGTCGTATTAACACTCAGATAATAATTGCGATAAAAGACGACTACGGTGTGAATAATTTTCCCTTTTTTTCTGGGAACCGATCCGATCGTTTGATGTTTCTATTCGTAAATATCGTATAAACAAATCCAAAAATAAACCCCATCGTTTTGGCATTTGGCAAACATTAGTTACACCCGGGAACATAATAATTTGTTGTAAACACTGTTTTGATACGGGTATTATATTATTTTCTTTTCACTCGTACCTTTTTTTTTTATCGTATAAACATTGTAAACGTAAAATAGCAATTTACAATCGATTTTCTTTTTCACGTGTAGAAATTTTACTCGGTGCTGAGAATAGGAGAAGGGTGACTTGCAAAATGAACGCGACGATGTCAAATGAAATTATTGTAATCGATCGTTGACACGTTGTTGATGCGAGATAATGCATCAAGTTGCATGATCTATTCGTCATGTCTGTGGGCGGTGATTTTCGTCAGTTGAATGATAGAAGCGAAGGTGTTACGAGGGTTACCCAAATATCGATGATGTTTGCCCGGTAAGAATGAAAGCTGATACAGCATGTTTCGTGCAGAATCATGACGATTGACTAATAACGAAATCTAAACGTACCTAAGTCTATATTTATGTCGTGATACGTATTCGTACGTGCGACGAGTTAAAAAAAAAAAGTACATATGAGAAAAGAGTTAATTGTATACACATCCAAACGACTAAGACTAGGTATATTACGACGAGTTAATGGGTGAAATTCGATATATAATAATAATGTACCAGCTATGTATGTATGATGTTTGTTCGTTTTAGGTTTAAATTTGCTGGTAGAAGCGCCCATATCCGTAGGTTTTCATGATTTTTACATGCACGGCAAACCGCCAAGAATAGAACAATCGACTCGGCAACGTGTTGTAAATCAGCGCATTTTAAGGCGGGGTACACAAACGGATACATTTAGTTTCTTTTTTAAACACATCATCTTATAAACGACGACGGCCAAACCACAACGCGATTCATCTCTCGTAGTTCTGTTCTGTAGAAGCGAAGAAAAATGCCATTAAAGATTCTATACATGTTAAGGATTACGACCCAATGTTACCAATTTTTTCCAATGAGGAAATTCCCATCGAGAAGAGATGAGATTTTGGCTTAGGTGTGGCGATGGTCGACAGATGAGCCAAATTATTAATTTGGCCGAAGAGTTGATTAGGGTGTGAATACGTGCAGCACTGTAAGGTGCATCATTGAGTATGCGCAAAGGGAACAAAAATAGCTAATTTGGTGTGCTGGGAGATGGTAGGAAAGGGTGTCGCGTTTGTACCGAAATCTGTGTATGAAAAAGGGTTCGGTATTATGATTGATTTTACTCAGAAATCAGCGTGGGTTCGGATTGAATCACCGAGTATTTTGTTCTCGGTGCTTGATTTGATTCGTGTTTTTGGATATGGATTCATCTCAAAAAAATTCAAAATTGTTTGAAACTATTCGGAAATTTTTAACCGAATGGATTGAGATGTGCAGAGTAGGGTGGTCCTTATTTTGACAATTTTTGACATTTTTTTGGGACCACTCCCCCTACGTCAATTAGTTACACATGGGGAAAAGATAATTCCAACATTCAAAAAAAATGGAAAAATTCAAATTTTTAAAAAATTGTAGGTAAAATGGCCACAACGTAGATACTTCTACCCAACAAGACCCTTTTCGAAAATTTTTCATATTTACCCCTCTTTTCATGGGGTATTAAAAAAATTCCATTTTTAGCATAGGATATGCTTTTACGATGGATAATTTCGCGAAAAAGATTTCGTGACGATGATGACTTTTAAACATTTTATCAAACTTTTTTGAACTTGGACAAATTTTCAAATTTCCATTGACTTTTTGAACTTGGAAAGTTTCAGAGATAATAATGACTTTTAGACATTTTTTCAGACAAACAATTCAGACTTTTTGAAACTATTGGTCATTTTGTCAGAAAACCAATTTAGACTTTTTGAACTCAGAAAATTGACTTTCAGATTTTTTTGGACTTGGAAAAATTTTCAGATTTTCTATTGACTTTTTGGATTTGGAAAATTTTCAAAGATAATACTGAATTTGTCAGACAAATGATTCAGATTTTTTGAATTTGGAAAATTTTATAAATCAAGGTAATTTTCGGATATCTTGTCAGGCAGACTTCTTGGATTTGGAAAATTTCAGGTATTACGCTGACTTTCAGACATTTTGTCAGACTTTTTTGGACTTGAAATTTTTTTTAGATTTTGATCGACTTTTTGAACATTGAAAATTTCAGAGATGATGCTGAATTTTAGACATTTTGTTAAACAAACAACCTAAACTTTTTGAACTTCATAGTCAACGCATGAGAATTTTTCAAAAAATGAAGAAAATATTTGGAAAACGGAATTTCTTAAAAATGAAGGCAATGATGGAAAATTGCCAAACACAATTTTTTTTTAGGTGAAAATGTTTGTGTTCTGACCATTTTAATACCAAAGTTTTTTTCGACCTCTTGCAAATTTTTTTCGAATAGACCTAACCAAAAAAAATATACTAAAAAATGACATTTTTTTATGCCGCCTAAAAACAGAGGTAAAGATGAAAAATCGTCAGAAATGTTTTGTTGGGTAAAAGTCCCCATGCTGTGGCCATTTTACCTAAAATTTTTAAAAACTTCGAATTTTTACATTTTTTTTCAAAAATTGGGCGGCCCGAGTCACACGCTAAAATTGAGTTAGGAAAAAAATAGTGAATTATTTTCCCTTATGAGCAACCAATTGACGAAATTTTTTCGAGAAAACTTCGGAAATTGTCAAAATAAGGACCAACTTTCTGCAGAGACAGATATCAGACCAGAATAACGATTTTAATCAAAAATGACAATTTTTACTTTGAATTTACCATTTTGACCAAAAAAATTACAAAATTTTGACAAAAAAACAGTTTATACCAAAAAAATGGCAATTTTGAAGAAAAATTACGATTTTGACAAAAAATTGCAATTTTAACCAAAAATGACAGTTTTTATAAAAAATTACGATTTGGACCAAAAATAACGATTTTTACCTTGAAATGACCGTTTTGACCAAAAATTTATAATTTGGACAAAAAACAATAGATGAGCAATTTCTGCTTTGAAATCGCCATTTTGACCAAAGAATGTCAATTTTGGAAAAAATTCACAATTTGGACAAAAAACAATTGATGCACAATTTTGACTAAAAATGACAATTTTTATCTTGAAATGACGATTTGGACCAAAAATTCATAATTTGGACAAAAACCAATAGATGAGCAATTTCTACTTTGAAATCATCATTTTGACCAAAAATGTCAATTTTGACTAAAATCGGCAATTTTGACCAAGAATGACAATTTTTACCTTGAAATGACGATTTGGACCAAAACTTAACAATTTGGACAAAAAACGATAGATGAGCAATTTCTGCTTTGAAATCACCATTTTGACCAAAAAATGACAATTTTGATCAAAAATGACAGTTTTTACCTTGAAATGACGATTTTGACCAAAAATTCACAATTTGGACAAAAAACAATTGATGGACAATTTCTACTTTAAAATCACCATTTTGACCAAAAAATGACAATTTTATCATTGATTGACAATTTTTACCAAATATGACAGTTTTTTCGGTTTGTACCTATGTCACAGCAACTAGGGGGATGGGTCGCAAAGTAGCCCAGCCGCCTAGGTTTAGATAAACTTAATTTTTAAATGACATTCTGAAATGAATTGAATTTGAACAAATTAAAATCATCCTAAACCATCTTTCTAGAAAACACTTGATCCTATAAATTAATTTATAGAATTTTTGACACGTAATAGTATGTCTTATGGGAAGGGGAGGATTTTTGCTTTGCAAAATTTTGTTATCCTAGATTATTTTTTGAATTTGAAATTTTCAGTTTGTAAAAGTGATTCTCACACACGGTAATAATAATTGAAAAAATGTTCACAAATCTTTAAAATATGTATGATTGAATTTAAAAATTGTTGAAAATGTTGTTGAAATGGTTTAAAGTTTCGAAATTGTCGAAAAAAAAGAAAATCATTGAAAATGAGGTAAAAGTTAATGTAATTGCCATAAAGTTTAGTGGGAATAATATTATTAAAATTGTACTTAAAATATCATAAAAATTCTTAAAATTTTCACAATAATCGTTTAAAGTTTGAAAAATAATAATGGAAATTGTCGAAAATGTGGTGAAAATGATAGAGATTGCCATACAATTTAGTGAGAATATTGTTAAAATTACCATAAAATGTCGTAACATTTTTTTTAAATTTTCACAACAATCGTTTAAAATTTGAAAAAAATAATGTAAATTGTTGAAATTGTGCCGGTGAAAATAATTGAAAATGTAAAAATTTGCTGAAAATGTCGTAGAAATGGCGACAAAAATCATGAAAACTGCCAAAAATCTCATTAAAATTGTTTAAATTTTCATAAACTTCATTAAAATTTGAAGAAAAAATTATCAAAAAACTAAAATATCCGAAAATGTTGGTAAAATTGTCAATGAGCTTACAAAAAGCAGTAAAAATATTGTAAAAATGGTCAAAACATCATGAAAATAGTCAAAAATTGTTGAAATTGACATAAAAATCATTTTAAAAATATGAAAAAACTTATCAAATATTCAGGAAAAACGTCGAAATTGTTGTTACAATTGTCGAAATTTTCACAAAAATCTGTAAAAATTATCAAAAAAGAAAACATGAAACTTTTCAAAAATCTTGAAAAAACTGGTAGATATAAGTCTTCCAACACTTTCCAAAATATTCACGATTTTTCAACATTTCTGCTAGTTTTTATTAATTTTTCTGAAAATTTGTGAATATCTCACCTTTTTTTTTTGAGAATTTTAACCTTTTTTACTATAAAAATTTTCAACGATTTGTAAGAATATTTTCACAATTTTTACAAAATTTTTGACGATTTTTATAATTTTTTCGACTTTTCTACGAAGTTTTTATTGATTTTTATGACACGAAAAATAAGGAATTTTCGACGATTTTTAGGATCTTTTGACTGTTTTTACAACCATTTTAAATGATTTTTATGAATATCTCAACAATTTCATCATAGGCTAATTTTCGACGATTTTCATAATTTCTTGGCCATTTTGTCATAATAGCGTTTTTAATGATTTTTAATGAATTTTATGCAAATTTCAACAACGTTTATTTTTTGTCATTAATTCGTGGTTTTTTGACCATTTTAAAGGAAATTTTTTCAACGTTCTAACATAGACCTACTTTTATAACATTTTTAATAATTTTCAGTATAATTTTCACTGAATTTCGTTTCTTGATTTGTGAAAAAATTATTGGTCGAACCAACATTGGCCTCGAGAGGACTTTACCTGCGTCAAAACTCACAATGTTCCACCCCATTGCAAAAAGAAATTGAGAAATTCAATTTTAGCAATTCAGCTAGTATCTCGGACGACTTTTTCGAATGCTCTTGAATTGTACCTAATAATGAATTTAAGCATGTAAATAGGTTTATACGTATTGATTTTGAAACTCGCCTCATAATTGGTGAAATTTGCAATTCTGTCGATTGGAATTTGAAAAATTTGCAAACCTGTACCATGTTTCTTAATCTTCATATCAATGCAGAATAATTAATCTAAAAAAAGGCAATATATGGAATGTTGAGGTGAAAAGAGAAATACCTACTAAGCTGTTTGCACGACAGATTGCCAATAATGGGTTTATTTCCTCGTGCAGTCGCGAACATATATGTAAAATCGGATATAGGTACTGGTATTAAAGCAAATGTGTGCAAATGAGGTACACATATCGTGTGAAACAATGATTTAATCATTACCTATTTATTCGCCAAGTTTTTTTTTCATTTCAAGGACGTTCGATTTGATCCAATTTCACGAGAATTGTTTATATGGAAAAAGTATATGGTACTTAAACGGTCATGAAATGTATATTAATGGTTGCTACATTAATGAATTTATCTTTATCGAAAGTCAAGGTAAATAGAAGAAAGTAAACTGGTTTTTTTCCTTCTCGATTATATTTACTATTTCGTGCGTATTGTTTAACTAGATGAGGTGCTATATTATGGTAAAAATCGTATAGATACTCGTACTACCGTAATGGGTGCGGTTTTCAAATGACGAAGAATCTATTCAACGTGTGCCCAAACAATTAACAGTTTAAATTGAATTTCTGAATAGGGTTTTTTTTTTTAGAACCAACGATATGGTTTGTGTGCCTGATGTATACGATCTTTCACAATCGAGTGTGTCGAATTGAATAGGAAATGGTACATAGTGAGTAGATGGTGTGCAGATTTTATTATACATGCAGTAGGTATACGATGTGATTATAAATGCATAGGTACGTTATACTATAGACGAGTGTAGGTTCCATGTAGCTGGTATACGAGTATGAAGATTGCCGGTTGCATATATTTATTCGTGTATATGAGAAGTTTGCTATATTATTCAGCATTCCATCGTATTATATCCATGTTGCTCACCTACTTTATATCCACTTTCAGTAAATTCTTCAGCATCACTTGTGCTGAACTTGATGCTGTAACTGGATGCACAATTGCACATGTTTGCTACCTGTCTATTATAGGTGGATCTTTTTGAAATGTACGCCATTTTTTTACGTTGCGGTGTATCTATCCAACCTGTGTGTGTATGAATACCAGTAATAATGGTTGGCTTTTGACTAATAACTGGATGGTAATATTGATTATATGAATGTGTACGTGTGGATGTACGTGATAATTCGAAGTAACGGTGGTTTGCCATACCTTCGAGGTATGATGCCGGGTGCAGTGTGCGATTTTGAAAAAAAATCCATGTTGGTGGTCATTTTGCAGGTGTATTTGATGATGATGATTGTATCGAATGGTGGGGGCAAGTGGTTTTTTGAAAGGATTGTGATGGTTGTGTTAATAGAATTAGTAGACGACTTGAAAATTTTTTTGAAATTGATGAAATTTTGTTAGCAAGTTCATTTTCAAGGAGAAGTAGGTACCTACCAAAATACGAATCAGTGTGCTTGAGGATAATTTTTTTTACGTTGGTTCGGGCTACTTGGTTCAACTCTTTTCAGTTGTAGAAAAATGATTAGAAAATTCAATAAAAGACTAGTTGTTTTAAAATATATTAAAATTGCTTGAAATATTATTAAAATTCCTAAAAATTTCCGGGAACATATTGAAATTTTAACAAAAAATTGTGAATAATTTCTTTAATTTGATAAAATTGCTCGAAATACTTACCACGGAGTGCCTAACAGATCATGGAAGTCATGAAAAAGACAGGGATTATGCAAAAAATTACTGGGTCATATGAAAAGTCGTAGATTTTTGACTTTTTGTTGAGCCAAATTCAGATTGGTTGTATTACTGATTTTTTTTCTAATTACAAAAATTTTCTATTTGAAAAAAAAAACATTCGATATGTAAAAGAGGTCATGGAAAAAGTCATGGACTTCTAAATAAAAAATCTAGTTAAACAGTCTAGGGTGGGCCGTTCATATAGATGACGAAATTTTTTTCTTCAAATTTGAAAATGCAATAGGGGGCGAAAGACGGGTATTTGGATGAATAGTAAGGCGTACTTTTTCTTTTTCTTTTTAAATCATGTTTTGTGCCCCCTACCCGACCGTCAAATTTTCAATTTTCCTCCAAAAGGGCAAAAATTCATCGCGATGACCCCAATTTTTTATTGACGGATATTGTAGTAAATTTTACGCTCTTTCCAATGGCGTATTTGGAAAATTTTTGAGATTTTTTTT
>FIZU01013830.1:0-13785 GCA_900064475.1 Pseudococcus longispinus | reverse complement strand
GTAACTTTAACCTTTCGTGGGTTCGTATGCGTGTGGAAGTATACCTATATATATATAGTTTTGTTTATGGTCAAAGTGGCTTCTTTTTTTTATGTTTAAAGGTAAACTGGCTTCATTTTTACAAAGTGGCTTCAGTTTGCTGAAGCCAGTTTGACACTTGTTGCCAATGGACTCGATGGAGTGTCAGGATGCCGTGGGCGTGGTTATTTTGGTGAAGCCAGTTTACCACTTATACAATTTTGATTTTTCTTTCGTACTTACGGTCGTAGTGGCTTCGATTTTTTATGTTTAAAGGTAAAGCGGCTTCAGTTGATATTATTAATGAAAGTTGAATAATAAATTTTCCGCAACATCTCAACATCGTTAGTTTGGCGTATGAAGCCATTTTGAGGTATATACAAAATGAAGCCACTTTGACCTTAAACATCTATATATATATATAAAGAAATACAAAAATGCGAAAATCATACCAGGGGTCTTATTTGGTCATGAAACGTCGAGAAATTTTACTCCCGCACCCAGGTCCCGTTGTCGGGTCAAATTTAATAGCTGATTTTTCGATTCTCGAAAATCAGCTAAAAATCAATCACTGGAATAATTAGAACTTTGAAAAATGAACAATTTTTGTTACGTTCATTTTTTGCCTAAAATCAAAATTGAAGGGACTAAAAACATTGAAAATTTAAAAGTGGAAAAATTAGTAAAAATTTCTGAATTTTTCAACTTAATTTGAATGTTACAGCCCCTTTTAGGCAACAATGAACTTCACAAAAATTGTTCATTTTTCAAAGTACTATTCATTTCGACGAAAAAATAAAAAAAAATTTCTTTTAAATTATTTTTACAGCCTCTTAAATTTTGTAGTTAGGCAAAAAACCACTCTATGAAAATTTCTTCAATTTTTAAAATACTATCCATTTTCACGATTGAAAATTAGTTTTGATTCAGTTTTTTTTTTTGTAAAAAAAATTTCCCCTAAATAATAAAGGTAAACAACATGTTCATCTGAAGTTTTTTTTCAGTGATACCCCGTTGTATCCAAATTTTGCTTATGACAGACGACTTCCGGAACACCCTGTATTTTTTTGCAGTTGAGAAATTTTGCGAGCTGTGTTTTCATTTTTTAACGCCTTTTTCTGAGGGTTCGTCCTCCTTTCCAAAAAAATCGCTCTATCTCTGTACTTGAGACTTAAATTGAAAAAATTTTCGAATAAAAGTTGTGGATTAAGATTTTTGCAATAATTTTAGTTATTACAAAAATTTTGATTGGATGTTTTCCTCCCCTCCAATTTCACATTATACATATGAAAATCGTTTTTAATAAAAGTTCATAATTACTTTTCGTCTCTGACATCGTTTTTTATTCAAAGTACAACGAGTTTTCGAACTTTGCACATTTTCAATTTTCGATAAAACCGCTTCGTTTTGTTGACTAGTAAACTTGACCGAGGATGATTTTTTTTTACTCGTGGTTTGATTCGATTTACCCCTATCTCGGAGCAGTAACCGTTTCTCAGCCGAACACCTCCTTCTATACTTGTATTTTTCTTGGTAGGTTTTTAAGCAATAATGAGAACGACTGGATTTCGCTGCTTCATCTTCCGAGATAGAACTTTCATCGGCCGAGGCCGAGGTTACGCGTATGTTTCGAGCACGTAATTTTTTTTCTCGTTTTCCTCGATTCTCATCCGATTGTTTTGACGTAATCTTTTTTTCCGCCACTTCGGTTCGCCATTCGTCTGGTTTGAATTTCAATGCTTCTTCGACAATCTGTCGTAGTTTAATTTCATTTTTCCACTTTTCCCTCTCGTCGAGCTGATATTTCGAAACGCAGCAAACGTGATTTCCAGCTTTCTCCACGGTTACTAATTTTTCGAACCCTAATTCGATATTTTCACGGTATTTTCGTTGGCAAAAAATTATTTTTTCAGGGTTTCCGAACTTCTTTCTATGACATTCTTCGCGATAAATTATTTCGCCCAATTCTTCTCGCTCGTAATTAGCTGCAAAGTCGATACCCTCTTCTTCGCCGATACTAGGACGATACTTATCGTATTTGTAATAAGTTTTCATCTGTTTTGACTCGCTGCTGGTTTTTTTCACTTCGGTAATTTTGCATGTTTTTAAATTATAAACGTTTTCTTTCTTGGTATTCTTTTTTTTTAGAAACTTGATCCAGAAGAAAGGCGAAGAGCAGCCTGAATTCGAGTCCATATTGTCCCAATTTCCGCTTCGATGTAAATGTTGAACAAATGAGAGTAATGTTTTTTAAAAATTACTATCACTTGTTTGATGAATTTGAAAATAGATAAGCGAGACATCAATTTAGCTAGATCTTGGTACATTTACCTCTTCATATTTTATCGCTTATTGAGTTTTGCACCAATTACACTGAAAACCATTTTCTTCGAGTGCAATTTAATTTTTAAAAAATTATTTCAGAATTAATTGAAAATATTGTCAATCGCAAATTTACAAGTATCGGTTTAATCCAATTTGATATTTCGTATGTTCTCGATAATTACAATCACTGAAACACGTGCAACTGAATTTTAAAGCCACTAAAACATAATTCAAATCCATTTGCCAGAATTGAGTGATATGAAATCGACAACACTTGTGTCAATAATTAAATTAAACATATGTAGATTGCAGATATTCCCTTTATATTTTACGTATCAATTTTTTCCCCCTTTAAAAACATCACACCTACGAGTATTAAATTTCAAAAATATTATCAAATTTCGTCGAAAAACATTTTCAAAACAATGGTATAAAATATTCTACGTAGATACGCCGAAGCTCGAATATTTCAGCGAGAAATACCCACGTCAAGAAATAATACATAATTTCATCTTTATGAAAATTCTCATTTATATACGATCGATCTAACTTCCGTAAATTAATATAACCTTCGAAGAACTCGACTCTCTCTCTCTTCGCCACCCACAAACGAAAAATGTCACCAAGAAGAATTTACCGTTTTTCAGGGCTCATGTTAATAAAGTTTCCGAGATAATTAAACACAAAGTAAATATTACGAAGGCATCAAAGAAAGGTAAACATTCGCATGCTCATGCATGAAAAACTAATAACTCAGTAATACAAATTAAAAGCGTAGGTAATCATTAAAATTTCTCGCCGAAATTGCCACTTTTTAAAAGGGTTAAAATAAAATATAAATACCACGTTTATTAATATTTTTCACTCCTTTTTTTTTCAACGAATACGAATAAAATTCTATTACGTTGATATCTAGGACGTCGAACAATTTATTCGGAAACAATTAAAAACAACATATTTTTTCATCCCACATTTCGTTTTTTTTTTTTTCAAAAACAGACAACACAAAGTATAAAAATTTCGCCTCATTTCCACTCGAGAAATTTCAATTAACAGACAAAACACGTCGTTTTCAATTCTTTCGAAACAGGCAGCAATAACAACAACGACGATAAAGTAACGGTTTATATTTAAACACGTACGTTCTTACGTAGCGTATGTAGTTTACAAAAGATAAACACAATTTTTATATATACTTATAAAATTAATTCAACCCTTAAAATCGTACAAAATATGGTATGGAATAAATGGGAAATAGTCTCGATAAAAAAAATGAAGGTAGAAAAATAATGAATACTCTTAATCAATATCTAGTTTTCTGAACGATCCTTCTAATTCGGTACTCGCTTTGGTTATGTCTTTTCTCGGTTTACCAGTACGACTTTTTTCGTTGGCTATGAATTTTTCACATTCTTTCAACCACGGTTTATAACGTTCTTCCATTAAACTGTTAAAATCGTCTGAAAAGTTGACCGTAAAATAATGTCATTTACATATGAAGAAAACATGACGCAAAATCGATAACGAAAATGGTAATAGTTATAATTAAATGAAGGCTAACCGTGTAATTTAGATACTGCAATTTGTTTCCCACCGTATTCCTCCGGCATTAAATCCAATGGGAAATATTCGGTTAATGATTCGGCGCTTCCGTGAAGATGAAGCTGAAAATAGAAATGCGATTCGTTTCAGTACCTGGTTATTCGTTGCATAGCCGATATAATAAATTACATATCGAATAATGCGAATTTCGATGAAACAATTAACAATTTTACCAAATGTATGAATTTTTTTAACACTATGTACGTTGAATAGCCACGAAATTAAATTAAAATTGAAAATCTAGCTTTCGAGTTGATAGGTAGGTACCCACACTGCGTAAAAAAAATGAAACAGCGAAAAGATAGAGCAAAATATTACTTAGAAGAATAATTAGACTCGTGATAAAACTCGAAGCAAACCAAAAGAAATTTTTTCCACAACGTCATCGCCTTGGATACATAATTCACAATCCAAATAGTCAATTTCTCAAAATTTAAATATCATCGCAAAGTCGTAACATAAAAATCTTCCGGAAAAGAAATCTTTCACATCCCTCAAAATTATTTTAAAAAGTGTCTACGTAAACCACAATACAAAAAAAAAGCAAAAGGCACATTTATAATTATTTTTTTCTTACAATGTTCATCAGTTCGGATTGAATGAATGGTTTAATCAATGAGAGCACCCGATCCATAAATGAGACAGTATTTATGATATGAACTTGCTTCAAACGAACTGGATGGCATTCCTAAGGATAATAGAAGCGAATTATTAATAGGTAGTTGAATATACATCAGAAATAAATTTTTCATCAACTTAATATTAACCTGCAAATATAACAAAATACATCGGATGCTTTGGACGTAGGGCGTAACTTTCATAAAATGACTGAACGATACTCCTTTCATATCTAGTAAAACAATGTACCCTGGGACCAGACCATCTTCCGAAATTTTAGCGTCGTTAAACGCGCAGAAACATTTAACCAAATCGTTGAACAATAGTTTCGACGGATCTGTGTCTTTCAAACGGTATAATATGATCCGGTATCCTTCCGGAGTGGGCTTTGGTAAAGGAGCCATTTCTCTGAAATTAAACAAACATTATAGGTGATTATTTGAAGAAATTGTGGAAAATTTTCCAAGCTCGGCGCGAGTCCAATTAAAACGAAATGTATAAATACAGGGTGTTCGGGTAGGAGTGCACCGCCTTCAAACCAGAAATGCGGCCACCCAAACCACACAAGTGTACGTATGTTTGCCAACTCTGAGATTTGAAGGGGCAAAATTATGCGTTAATGAGGATGATTTTTTGATGAGAATAGTGATGGGTCTAAAATCGATTATTTCGAAGAATCGATTATATCGATTACTCAAAATTTCATAATCGATTATTCGATAATTTCTTCTTCAAACTATCGATTAATCAATTAATGATTCATTTTCCTAAATTTGCTCAATTTTTTTAAATTTTTGCATTTTTTAAAATATTGGAGGATTAGCGTGACGCCCCCCCCCCCCCATGATACCATCTCAAAATACTTCATACACTTTTTCAATGAAAAATATAATATTTGAAGTACTTCGTTTTCATTTTTCAACTTGAAAAATTTGGATATAACATGAAACTTTGTTTTAGACTAGGGTATGCTTATTCGATGATCAAACCTATAAAAAACGGCACAAAATTTCGTCCGGCTGACTTTTATTTATTTTATTAGACTTTTTTGGAATCAGAAAAATTTTCAAATTTCCATTGACTTTTTGTACTTGGAAAATTTTAGAGGTAATGCTGATTTTAAGAAATTTTGTCAAAAAAGATTTAGACTTTTTGAACTTGGAAATTTTCAGAGATTACGCTGACTTTCTGACATTTTATCAGACTTTTTCGGGCTAAATTTTTTTTCGAAAATTCAAATGAATTTTTGTACTTGAAAAATTGCAGCTTTATGGACTTGAAAAATTTCAAGAAAAGTTCAAATTAGAAGATGGTCAAACAGCTTTTTACCCAACGTTGAGTTTCAGACATTTTGTTAGACTTTTTTGAATTTGGAAAATTTTTCGGATTTCTACTGACTTTTTGTACTTGAAGTTGGAATTGGATTTCGAAAATTTTTCAAAAAAATTTCATTGCGAATTTCACTCACGAAAATCCGTTACTCTGATTTTTCTATATTTTGTCAGATTTTTTTGGACTCGAAAATTTTTTCAGAATCTAAATGGCTTTTTACACTTTGGAAAATTTCAAATATCACGACTTTATGTACTTGAAAAATTCAATGAGCAAAAGCATATCTTATGTTTTATAGTTTCATGGGTAGTATAGAAAAATGGGGGAAGGAGGGCGGGGGGACTTTCCATTTTTCCGCTCAAAATGTAATTTTCTCAAGATGAACGATCAATCGATTAATCGGTTGAATAATCGATTAATTTGTCGATTCAAAATAAACGGATGTAATCGATTATTTGTTCTCACCTAATCGATTAATCGTCAGTTACTATACTTCAGAACGTCATAACTTCGCTGATAATGTAGATAGGCAAAACTTTTTTGAAACTTTTCTGTCGAACTTTTTAAGCTCTACAAAATATGTTATATTTATGTTTTGCCTAACTCTAAAATTAAAGGAGCTGCAGTGATTTAAAAATGTGTAGGCTTTACAACTCCTTCAATTTGCAAATTGGACGAAATTTTGAAAGAGCCATTTTTGTCGAGTTTTTTGAGCTTTTCAAAATGAGCTAATCATGTTTTGTCTAACTTCAAAATTGAAAACATGGGAGACCAGTTCAAAAAAAAAATCTTAAAAAAAAAGTAAACAAGAGTGTAGACCTCTTTTTATTTTTTAAATGACTGTAGTTCCTTCAATTTTTGAGCTGGGCAAAACACCAATAGCTCATTTCGTAGAGCTCAAAAAACTCTATAAAAATGGTTATTTCAAAATTTTGTCCAACTTGAAAATTGAAGGAGTTATAAAGTCTACAAATTTTCAACTCATTCTATCTTCTTTACTCATTTTTCAGAACTTAAAAAGTTGTAAAAAAAAGTTTCAAAAAAGTGTTGCCTATCTATGTTATCAGCGAAGTCACAACATTCTGAAAAAATCATCTCCATTAGTGCATAACTTTGCCCCTTCAAATCTTAGGATTGACAAACACGCACACATTTGTGTAGTTTGGGTAGCTTCATCTCCAGTTTGAAGGCAGTACACTCTTACCTGAACATCCTGTATAATAAACTTCAAGAAAATTTACCCAATTTTCCATAATTCCTGCAAATCGTCGAAATTCCAATTACTGAAAAATTCCGGACATTTACCCCGCAATGTGAAGTAATTTTCAATCGTATCTTTGGTACGTTCTAAACTATAGTAACAGCTGTGTAAAAATAACATTATCATTTCATCTGAAAAAATAGAGAAAATTTCATATATCTACGTTCGTTTTGAATTACGTACGTATTACGTTTACTGCGAATAGAAAATGGAATATAATATCGATTTCACTTATACGTACTTACAATTTCCAATCATATAATTTTTTTTCCCCTATAACTTTCCGGAAAATATAAATTTCCAAGATGTAAATACAACGATTATCAAGCTATATTTTTACGTAGTGTTTGGTATTAACGTTTTTTCCATTTCAAAGTAATAAAAACGCGTAGAAAAAATATCACTGTGTGAAATCATTTTAGTGAATAAATACGTAGGTAACTCTAACTATACGTATACCTTTACCTATATATACAATTTCGTAACACTTGATATAACAAACGTACCTTTTTTTCTTGCTCTACATCCTCTTTACAAATATACATAGTAAGTAATTTGCATTTTTCAATAGACAGCGTCAAGAAAAAAAATTCCTCGTTATTTTCCATTCGAGTAAATTCGAAATTGCAACTACGTAGGTAACAATTCTAAGCTTACTGCATTTGTTTTTTTTTTTTTTTTTATTATTAATGGCACATAGGGTTCTTACAACAATATCATTTTCATATCACCTTCAAGGTGGAAAACAAGTACGTACTATATTTCTTACAATTTAACTTCAGCTATGAGTTATCATCAGTATAAGAACTCTTTTTGGCGTATAATGGTTTTCTTTTATTGACCAATTAAGAACCACTTCATTTTGATGCATAAAATTATATTATTATCTTTGGAAAATTGTGCTATTATTTTTCAATTTTTGTAACTTATGGCAGTTATGGCAACAAAGAATACTGTTTTCGTACAAACTAAGAGCTCGAGGTAAATTACACGGGATGTAGATAACTAAACAATTTATTTGTGTGCATTTTCGTTCGGCGAAGACTAATTTCAATTGCTGGCTTAAAATATTTTCATCAGCTTGAAATTTGTATAAATATGCATTAGGTAGGCGCATAGATAAATTCTGAAAATTAAGAAATTCTTTTCTTCAGATCTAAAACTAACATTTGAGGAAGATTTCTTCAAATGTTCCAGTTCCACCTACTTTATTCAGTTAATCGAAATAGCAATAAGTTATAATACAGAATGTTTAGTAAGGTGTTATTATTCCATGCCCCTGATTTGAATACAACCAGGGTTAACACTCACTAAAAAAAACGTCACAAGTAGCAGATCTTCAAAATTGAATTTGGATCAGCGTATTTTAAATCATGGAATTGGATGATACTTTGAAAACTGAATAAATCCATTTTGATGATTTTTTGTTCAAATTCAAAATTAATGAAACTACAAATGCAAGTTAGAATTGAAAAATTCTAATAAAATTTAATCATTGACAGAGGAATCACTTAGAAAACCCGAAAAAATATTGTTTTCATTATTTTTGGCCTAACGGTTAAATTGAAGGAGCCCCGTAACATTTCAACGAAAAAATTGTAAAAATTGTAAAAATTTTCAATTAGGCAAAAGTCAAAATGACAAAATTAATTCACTTTTCAAAATTCATTCTTACGATGGAATTTTTCAGTACATAATTTTTTTCATTTCGATACACAGGGTTCCTTCAATTTTGGTCCGTTTTCGAAATACTAACCCATTCCTATGATTTCCCTAGGATTTTCAATTCAACCACACTAATCGACTACTAATATCCCCCTAACACTAGGATTACATTTTTAGCTGCCGAAGTTAATTACAGCGCTTTCTGGAGCGATTTCAAAATGCTGGAAAAAAGTCAATTTTTGCTGGAGGCTCTAAATCGCTTCGAAATTGGTTACAATCGACTCGGGGGTTCGACTTTAGTATACATACCGAGTTTCAGAATTTCATCTCAAAATTTACCGTATTTGTAACAAATTGATATTCCAATTAGCCATTTTCACAATTTTCAAAAATTTGCCAAAAATCGAAAAATCAACTTCGACAGCTCAAAATTTAGTTGTGAGGTCTGAGTGACCTGCTCTTTGACTGAACCAAATTTTAGCTCGATCAGAGGTGAGGAGTTGACAAGGTTCCCTTGTTAGTATAAATAAGTATAGGGGTTTCAAATAGCTTTTCGTTCCAACTACCAAAACACAATACCACAAAAAAATTTATTCTAAAAAAAATAAAACATCAACGATCATAAGAATAATTTTAAAAATGAAAAAAATTACAAAAAAAGGTAAGAAAATTGTTAAAATTTTTCCAAAAATCAATGCAAACATTGTAGAAACGGTCAAACACAAGAAATCTGACTAAAATTACGTTAAAATTCTTTTTGTAAAGTTTTTACAAAATTTTCATTACTTTTTGCCATTTTTTCGTTATTTTTAAAAATTGTTGGGGAAATGTGGACATTGCAACATTTTTTATCGAATTTCAACCCTTTTCTACAACTTTTTTCAACGATTTTTAAGAATATTTTAAAAAATTTTACGGGGTTTTCCATACTTTCGATGATTTTTTTTGATTTTTTTCACGAGGTTTTTATTGATTTTTATTAAAATATAAGAAATTCAAACAGAATTTTTGACCGTTTTCATTTTATTTTTATCTTTCTTACAATATATAAAATGATTTTTATGGAAATTTAAATAATTTCAACGATTTTTTTCGACGATTTTATTGATTTTGACTAGTACAACAGCATTTCTATAACAACTTTCGTGATTTTTTGATCATTTTAAATTATTTTTAATTATTCGTATGAAAATTTCAGCGATTATTTTGAAAGGGATGAAAAAGAATGAAAAACCTATTCAAATATTTGAAATTCGAGCTTTTAATGGTTTAATAGGTAACAAAATGTATTTAAATAGTATCTTAACCTAACCTAACCTTTTTTTTCTTTTTTTTCAGGGTACCCCAGTCCTCACGTTGAAACCCGAGCCTACCTCAATAATTTCCAACTTTTTTCTTCAAATTTACTCAAAAATAATTTTCATTTTTGAAAAACATGCTTGCTGAAAGTACGCCACTGATTCTAGTTAAAAATAATTTGGATTCTTACAAAATATGTATCATAACATTATTCCGGTGCAAAATGTTGGCACCCTGTGAAAAATTCATGCCAATTGAACATCCAGATTGCCAAGTTGGCAACACTGTTTCAGACACCCTGTATAATATTTTAATAACAATCGCGAACGCTGCTCAATCGCTTATTAGGGGGGGGGGGGGAGAAAAAACCAAATTATGGTTCTCGAACTCACACTCCTTGATTTTCTAATCAAAAAATTTGTCACTTGAAAAAAAAACCTTCAGGTAAATTTTGGAGAAAATAGCCACAAAAAGTAACCAATTGCCTGCTAATGACAACGACGACCCTGCTACTCGAAATCATCAACCATAACTCGTAATCTTGAATTCGATGATAATTGTTAAAAAACGTTAAAATTAATGATTTTTATTCCAATGTTATTCATTGTCGCCTAGTTTCACTATATAAAGTTTGCTCTCGGAGTAAACCAACGATTATTTTTCTCAACATTCAATCATTTCTTTGACACGAACATTAGTAATTTAGAAATTCACTCTATGAAAGTACTTCACTCACCAGAGATTTTGGGTAAATGTGGTTGAAAAGAAAGCCACGTTCGGAGGGCATCTACGGCGTCAATTTTATTCTTTGGAATTTCTATATCTTGGTACATGAAAGGGTGTTTGATCTTCATTTTGTCTAATCTGTAACATAAAATCAAACGACAATATTAATAAAAAAATAAAACACATCAATTTTCGTTAAATATCGCTAAAAAAAATTCAAACTGTCTTCAAATTTATATTACAAGTACATTTTATAGCTAGGTACCTATTCAAACGTATTTGTTATGTACTTTCACCAATGAAATAATTTTTAGAGAAGAAAAAGAAGGAAAATTATTCCAATTACGTCACCAATATTGAAACTATTGAAACTAGTACAGTATTTATAAACTCATTAGGACATCGCCACTTGCATAAATCCGCTGGAAGCAAGGTTAATTTGAATTGCCTTATGTATCTATCTACTGAATCATCCTACGTGCACGCGGAGGATTCCCCCTTAATTACCCTACTACTACCTACCGAAAATATCACCTCAAATAAAAATATCGAATCTCCATGAACCAAAAAATCAAAACCTTGGGCGTTTAATTACGATGATAACGATTAATATAGGTATAGACGACAATTACTGCACAATTCTTCGATAGAATTTCAATAGATATTGTCTCCAATGATCATTATCGAGTCTGAATTCCATAAATATTTATCTAATCGATTTTAAAAATTCATAGGTAGGTAAATACGAAAGTATTCCGTACATTTTGTAAGTATTTTCAACTCTCGATCAAGCTAAATTTAAATCACCTCGTGACCATAATTAACAAATTTAAATGATCTCTCGAGTAATCGAAAATAATTAGGCGTAAATTTAATTATACCAAAGAAGGCTTCTCGAATATAAAAAAAAACAATACGTGTCAATTACAATGTAACATGATCTCTAATTAAATTCATTGTACAGCAGCGTGTATGTGTAGTAGTTCATATACATAATAAGTTCATCGTCATGCTGCCCAACTGTCCTTTAAGTAATACATACGTATACATATGCATACCTCAATACCTAAATATATCGTCAATTTGTACCTAAGTAAGCGAAAACTTATACCATGTATAATAAAGGATACGTTTCCGAATACTCCATGTTTAATAACTATTCGTGTTATACACCTATACCTACGTGCATAAATAAAATCACATTCACATATCACGCTAAATTTATGCCAAAATGATGAACAGATTGGACCGATGACGAATACTCGTATGTTGATTAATGGCGAAGATTGGCCATGAATGGCTTACAAAAGATACTATCATCGACAACTCGCTATATACGTTCAATATTGCTCGTAAAATAGAAATTTCGTGATATTTTCATTCTACGTGGATTTTTATGTACTTCGATTACGTAATCGAATCGAATAAATGTACTTAGTACAAGTACGTACTCGTAGATGTACTTGCAAACTTTAAAATACAGACTAGTTCAAGTACAAATTCATGTTGAACGAATCAGAATCTATGTATTTGGTAAATTACAAACATTTGTAGACACTCGAGTAATTTAAATGAAACAATAATGCGAAGTATTAGACAACATAATTACTGGGCAGTTTTATTTTTCCTTCTTTCCAAAAATTAACATTTCCTATACATAATTTGTCAAATTTTTGTTAAGGCGTACACGTAGGAATATCCCCTTTCCCCAACTACCCATCTTCCAATTAGAAGTAGTCTATTACTATACAAGGATTATCATTTATTGCTCATTTTTAAGGTATTTTTCAGGAAAAATTTAGCACATGAGGGGAGGCAGTTTTTGTGAAAAATACATTTTGAGAATCGGTTCAGTGGTTCCCAATTCGTTTTTGCTATGGGAAATTTCGCGAAAAAAATGACGAAATTCTGTCACGAAATTTCGTGAAGATGACTTTTAGAAATTTTGTCAGGCTTTTTTGGACTTGGGAAAATTTTCAGATTTCAATTGACTTTTTAGACTTATAAAATTTTAGAGATAATGCTGACTTTCAGACTTTTTTGAATTTGGAAAATTTTTTAGATTTTCATTGACTTTTTGGACCTTGAAAATTTCAGTGATAATAATGACTTCTAGACATTTTGTTAAACAAACAATTTAGATTAATTGAAATTATTCAATAATTCTTCGAAAAATAAGTTTCAAACATAACATGTGCCTACAGAGCTAAAAGCATATTTTTTCGATCATAGATTTTTGAACTAATTTTTCAATTTTTAAGTAACGATTCAGATTACAGGGTGTCCATCTGTATTTTTTTTGGAAATCTATACTTTTTTTACATTTTGCTTAAATTCTGATCTACAAATTTTTTTTGCTGATTTTTTCGTTCAAAGTACCTCATTACAGAGTGTCTAACAAAGTTTAGCACTCTTTTCAGAATTTCGTAACCTATTCAGGAGGATGTTTCTCAAATTTACGAGCTAGTATCCCCCCCCCCCCCAATATATTAAACGATTTTTGATTTTAAAAAAACCTTGGAATAGCTCATCGGCCTCTTCTGATGGATCGATGTTGACCATTTTTTTTATTTCCTTTTGACGTGTGTCACCAAGCATCGAGATCCAAAAATTTTCCAATTTGGAACAGAGAAAATTCAAATTTTGTCATTTTTGAAACATTTCTTGACATTTTTTTCAACTTTCTGTGACGTTTTTTCAGCTTTTTTTGAAATTTTTTAAAACATTCTTTGACGTGTACGAGTAAATGTGCCATCAAGCATCGAGACCCATACATTTTCAAAGGGTATAGTCGGATAAGCATGGTGTTTTAGACCCCGACACCGGTTTTGACAAAACCTGTGCAAAAAGGTCAACCTTGATGAGAAAAAATTTTGGACCCCTAGCGCAATTATTTGGGCGGGGGGGGGGGGCAAAATGTGTTTTTTAGTCTTAATTTT
>FIZU01013826.1:0-16319 GCA_900064475.1 Pseudococcus longispinus | reverse complement strand
AAAATCTAAGTCCGGGATAAAGTTCCGCTCCCCCCCCCCCCCAGCATGACTTTGGTTGAAAATTGGTTTCAATTCGATTTGTTTGAAAATCTCTTAGGACGACGATTCCCAAATCACCCTGTATCCCTAATCTAGTTGAATCTTAAAATCGAAGGGGCTGTGATACTTCAAAGTTAACAAAGAAATTGTAAATTTTCATTCATTAAAAAAAATAATCTTAGATGAAAAACTACATCGTATATCAAGTTGTTGAGCTTAGAGGAACAAAACAATTGCTCGTGTGTTCATTTATGGCCTACTCGAACCATTGAAGGAGTCATAAGATTATTGAAAATTCAAATTATACTATTTGTTTCAATTATTTTTAGTCAATTTTAAATTCAATAATTCTCAAGATCATTTTAAATCCTTGGAATAGCAAATTTCCTACTTTCTCTGAGCTCCGTAATACTTGACAAAGATTTTCATCTTATATCCTTGAAAAATTTTTCAAAATAAAAAATAAAATTTCCAATATTTTTAGTACGAGTATAGTAGCTCCTTCAATTTTGGGAATGGATTATACATCTACATGAAGACTTTTGTCACTCTCAGCGAATACCATCAGTAAATGTCTTCTTTTCAATCAAAAATGGGACATTCTGTATGACGTACAGACGACACAACGACGAAAACTTTCCTAATTTACTGCAAACAAGTGAAAAAACGATCCATCAAACGAAGATAATCTGTTTACATAAAAAATACGCGTTTATTTTAACGATCTGCAAATTACTCGACGCCTTAGGATTATCCAAAAACGCAGTCGTTTTAAATTACCTATCATAATTCAAAAAGTCAATCACCGGTTTCAGAACCAGGTACTAACACGTTCTCATTTAAAAGGTTAATCCTTACGCCGTTACTATGTAATAAAGTAAACATTCATCATATGCTTTAATTTACGTATTTCACAGACGCCGAATGTAACGCTCCGATGATACCGCACGTATCAACATAATCAGCCGAGAAATGCATAAGCGATGCATCAACCATGACCATAAAACATAAATTAGTATACAATTCTTCTCTGTTTTCATTGTTTCATCGTCTCGTCGTCATCTTCAACTAGATAATTAACGCGAGTTACAATGTGAATCGAATATCAATCGGATGCGAGAAAAAGGTGTCTAGTATTTCGAACATCTCGTGTGAACAGGAGGAAAAGAATGGCATTATATTTGAATACAACAATACACGAAGTGGTTTTTTTTTTGTTGTTAAACCCAAACTATAATTTAATAAACAAACGCATTACGATATGGTTCGATATTTAAACTGATAAAATCGATGTTTGCAAGAGCTTGAAGAGAAGAACTGATACATATAACGGATCATACGTACGAGTACCATCCATCTGCATTATATTCGCGGAATGTGGAATAATAAAATAAAAATTCAACCGAGAATCAAATCATGTGTTAAAATATCTTCGTATTTACATATATTTTTTCATATCGACCGATGTACGTTCACTCGACGTAGGCTATCATTGCATGGAAATCGAGTACTTACTTTTATCGCTATTTCCAAGTCTTCTTCTCTCATTTTCAGACCTCATTGAAATTATTCTTCAATTTATTTTCCCAAACAGAAACAGCAATTGGTTTGGATCAGCTATAAAAAAACAAACGTGTGGTAAGTATGTTGAATGCAAATCGTATAAGAGACATGCATGCTCCACATCCACCGATCAGGTGTTTTTAGCTTTGTCATGTGGAGGTAAATGCATTCTCGAAAATAGGAACATTTTTTACAAGCATCTGCTCAGAGTTGGGTGGGTTTTGAACGTACCAAATTATACAGGGTGTCCTTATTTCGATAGGGAAAAAGTCAGATGATTAGTGATAGCCAGTGACGTAGCCAGACAGGCAATTAAGGAGGGTGTCTTCATAAAAAAAATGAAATTTCATGTAAAATTTTTAAACAATTTTTATCAATAGCTTAAATTTTATCATTTTCTCTAACTTTTCAGTCGTCGGGGAAGGGGGTCCAGACCCTCTTCCCCCTCCCCAAAGTACGCCACTGGTGATAGCTCTTGCAGAGGGCGAGGAACAAAAATCTTCATATCTTCATAAGTTCATGTACATAATAGGGTATTTTAAAAATTGAAGGAGCTACGTTAATTCAAACATTAAAAGTTTCAATTTTTTCATTAATTTTTTAAAGTTATACTTATTTTATGAAAAGTTTTGTCAAACCGTAGAGCTCAAGGGGACAAACAAAATTGTTACGCGTTTATTTGGCTTAATTTAAAAATTGAAGGATCTACAAATTTGAAAAAATCCAAATTCAGCATAAAAATGGTAAAATTTGAATTTTTTCGAATTTACAGCTCCTTCAATTTTTTAATTAGACCATATTCACTCCAAAGAAATTTCTTTGTCTTTCTGAGTTCCAAGCACAATTTGGCAAAGCTTTTCATCTGAGATGACTAAATTTTTTTTCGAAAAACACGAACAAAAATTTAAATTTCAAATCTTTTAAGTAGGCATCCTAGGCCTTTCAATTTTAAAAATAGACAATACATGTAAATGAAGATTTTGGCTGCTCCCAACGATTACCATCACAACCTGTCTTCTTTCCAATCGAAGTTGGGGCACCCTGCATTCTCCATTCCAATTACGCATTATAAAATACGAGGACTCAAAACAGTTCGAAGAATGTTCATCGAAGTATCAAGTCGACGACACGAAAGATACCATCAGAGTAAAATCATCACTTAAACTAAAGGATTTTTTCAACCGGTTCAAACTCATACTAACAAGGGAACCTTGTCAACTCATCACCTCCAATCGAGCTGAAATTTGGCTCACTTAAAGAGCAGGTCACCCAGACCTCACAACCAAATTTTGAGCCGTTGAAGTTGATTTTTTGATTTTTGGTGGATTTTTAAAAATTGCGAAAATAGCCCATTGGTATAGGCCTATCAATTTTTTACAAATACGATAAATTTTGAGAGGAAATTCTGAAAATCAGTATGTATGCTAAAGTTGACCCCCCGAGTCGATTGAGACCATTTTCGAAGCGATCTGGAGTCTCCAGCAAAAGTTGACTTTTCCCCAGCATTTTCAAATCGCTTCTGAAAGCGCTGTAATCAACTTCGGAAGCTAAAAATTTAATCCTAGTGTTAGGGTAATTATATCAGTCGATTAGCATGGTTGAATCGAAAATCTGGGGTGAAGAGTTGACACGCATATTTGTTTGGAATTTTTTGTATTTATACTCGAAATCATCAAGTTGTAAAAATACACGTGTCAACTCGTCACCTCGGATTTTCAATTCAAACATACTAATCGACTGATATAATCACCCCAACACTAGGATTAAATTTTTAGCTGACGAAGATGATTACAGCGCTTTTTAGAGCGATTCCTAAATGCTGGAGAAAAGTCAACTTTTGCTGGATGCTCTAGATCACTTCGAAAATGGCCTGAAACGACTCGAGTGGTCGACTTTAATTTACAAACCAAGTTCCAGAATTTTATCACAAAATTTACCGGATTTATAAAAAATTGATATACGATAAGCAGTTTTTCAAAAAAATATCAATAATTACAGATTTTGAAAAATTCCGAAATTTACCATCTCAAATTATTGGGTATTAATTTTAAGAGGATAATTTTCCCCTCTCTAGAAACTGGTTCAGAATATTCACATCGTTCAACGTCCTCCAAATTTTATAGGTATTTTGAGATTCATTTAGAAAATTTCAAAATTTTGAGTCTTATGTATCTACCGGTCTCGCCTCCATGTAGAAGTTCATTTTGGATTCCAAAAGTTGAAATTTGAGAATAGAAATTGAATCTTAAAAATTTGAACTCTTCTCTCCCCTCACTTAATTCAATTCAACTAAAAATTTATCCTTTTCAAAGGACCATTTTGGGTTCACTACCTCAATTATTCTGAAAATTAGTCAACTTGAAATTTTCTACTCGTAATTAAATATCAAAACTGAAATTTTTACCCCTTCCCCCTCCAAAAATTTATTTTAAAATTTGTGGCAGAATTATTAAATTAACGTGTGCAAAACCACAATGTCGAAATTTTAAATCCTATACTCAGTCAATTCATGAAGTAATTTTTCAAAAATTTAGGAAATAATTTTCTATTTTTCCTTTTTTTTACTCCTTTTCAGGGAAAAAGGGACTTAGGACATAATCCTCTACGACCAAATTCAGTTTACTTAAATTTGCATTAAAAATAACCCCATTCAAGATCACTTTTCCCAGATAAACTACCCATTCCTAATTCTAATCCTACGAAATGAAACATCTATTACACATAAAAATACCAGAACTAGACAGACGAAACCCAGCAACGAACATTTCAAGCAACGAACATTTCAAACAATATCTAATAATGTCAATTAACGAATAATAAAAAGTAATAGTCATTAAGAAAATTACATAATAAAGAACAAAGATCAGTGGACTTTCTACGAAGAATTCACTTCATTGCATAATATCAACCACATGGCGAAACAATTCCACTGCTTTTTATCATTCGAAATTAATGCAAGACACATGTTCGTACTCCTCTATCTCGAATTAACGTTTAGTGCGAACAATTCTAGGTATTTCAAAATTAGAAAAATTACGGGATTTGTATGCAAAGCGTAGCGATGTACGATTTGGCCACTTGAACGCCCAGTGAAAAAGACTAACATAACTGTTTGGGGAATTATAAAACGCACATCACCGGAAATCGTGTTTCTGCGGCGTATCGACTTATTCTAGAGATGAATTCGACTTTTGATTCCATTCCGGTAAACTGTATCACAAACATAATTATTAATTTACATATTCTTTTTGATAGTATTCATCGGTAATTCGTTATTTTATTTTCGAAAATATACTCAACTACTGGATAACACGAGACGACCAATTCTCATCGTCAAAAAACTACATCCAACGACAAAATTTCAATTCCTCCCAAAACACATTATCCACCATCAGACTCTCATCCAAATCGTACGCAATATTAACTCACCTCATACAGAGAAAAAAATCCAATTCGAGCACCACTTCACAACACAAATTCACAAATTCCGAACAAAAAAAACTCTTCGATACGCGCAAACTCCAACGCACTCCATCGAAATTAAACAATGCACTAAACAACAGATTGTTAACCTGCACCAGGTAACACAGGTAAATTTACATACCTGGTACGGCAATGTTGCCAACTTGACTAATTTCTTGTTTGATTTTTAGCTACTTACATTTCACGACGGGTAAACATTGTATTCCACCGACACCTTGGTATCGTTGTCTCTGTCTGGGGCGCAATGACCATGCCAAAGGTACAAGAACATGAAGAACTGGTAGGAAGTTGATTCTAGATTTCTAGTTGCACGGTTGGTGAATAAAGAAGAACCTGTGGCAGCGAAGTGACTGGAATGACCACCTGACCATTGAGGAGAAGCAGTTGATTGACCAGTGATGTAGAATGTAATGTATAGTGAATGATTTGAAGGAGAATTCGATACAGTCAATAGATCTCTGGTTGGGTTAGGTACCTAGAAATGAAAAATGACTCGTTTTACTACGAACAGGTAGATAAGCTAATCTACACTTGTAATGAATCAACTAATCGTAATTAGTAATTACCATGTAAGTATACTCACATGGTACTTTGATTATAATGAATTCGTTCTATTTGGTTGTCGGGTTTTTTAATGTTCCAAGTTGAAAATCTTTCTGTTCCTGTTTGCAAAATTCGTGAAATCGTGGAATATACTTCTTGCTCATTAGTCATCGCATACGTGAAAACTTATTATTCAACTTCGAGCACTGGACGAATTATCAGTCCAATTTGAAGTATAATCGATTACCTATTACACAGAACATGAAATCATAATTAAAATCAATCTTCATTAAAATTTTTTAAACAATTAAATATCCACGAAATGAACAAATTCATCATACGAAAACATACTTGTACAAAAATCATCAATTCTCGAAATAAATTTCATCACTGAAGTAAACGTAGACGTGCCACTATTTGACCTTTTCCATAATTGAAAAATTTATCAAAACTCAAAGATGTAATTTGATTTATTACTTGATAAATTCAGTTTCAAAGAGGAATTCTAAACGAACAAGCCCAAATTGTACAATCGGTTGAAATTACTTCCCCAAATTTTGTATTTCATTTCCTAATGTAATCGTTACAAATGAAAACATCCATTAATTTATTTTTATAACAATAACTCTGCCATTCGATATCACACTATGAAATTACGATTTAGAATAATGTAAGTACCCCCACAAGATCACTTTAGCTGCTTATCAACTCGAAGTAAACGGTTACGTGTATATTTTTCAACAGATATACAAATTTAATACCTTTGTTCGTGTCATTTTGCCAATGTAACGTACCTGAATCATTGCATAATGTTGAAAATACAACCGAATTATTAGAAACGACAACACCAGCAATGGGTAGAGTATACATGGATCCAGATTCGATCATATATCCGACAGGAAATCACACAGCGACGGTTATTTTTTTACATTCGTTAGGTAGGTACCTAGGACAGACAATTTGAATATTTAAACGTAAAAATTACCTATTTTTTTAAATTCTCAATAGGGGAAGTAGGAACAACGGTGATGGATCTGGTGCTATATGAAAAAGAAGATTTCCATTTCCAGAATATCAAAATCCTTTTCCCAACAGCTCCCTGCCGGCCATACACTCCTCTCGGAGGGGATGTAATAACGTAAATCTTAACAACGCTAACCAATTTATTATTTTTAATTTAGTTTTAATAAATTTCACTTACCTAGATGAGATACATTTGGTACGACGTGACTGAAGAGAGTTACAGAAGTAAAGAATTACTAACGTCGTTCGAACCAACTTACGTCGATTTGAAAGATATCGTCTTAAAAGAAGTCGAAGCTGGAATCCCTTTGCATAAAATAGTTATCGGTAAGTATCATCAATTGGAAAAATAATCTCGATGTAATTTTAAATTAAATTTTCACCCAAAAGGCGGATACATGGAAGGAGGAACGATGGCATTACACATGGCTTTCAGAGTCATACCAGAAATAGCCGGAGTATTTGCATTAACTTCGTATCTTCACAGAAATTCTGTAGTTTTACAGGTAAAGAATGCCATAGATTGATAATACCTCTGTAAATCATTCTGTGAAAAAACATCTCCCTTTTATTCTGTTCAAGGAGTTGAGAGAATATCCACTTACGAAACTACCCATGTTATTGTGGACGCATGGAACAAGTGATCATGCATCATTTCAACACGCCAAAGATATATTCGATGACCTCATGGAATTAGGAGTCCCAGGACAATTTTTCGAACAACCAAATATCATAGGAAAATTAAATCCTGGTCAACTTGAAATTCTGCATGGATGGTTAGCAGGAGTCCTGGAGGCTGTCTGAAATGCAAATTGTGTACTTTAATACAAATTACCGGTATAAAGTTCCGAATTTTCTTAATTTTTTCGCTCTGCAGCGAGTATGACGACGTAACGGATAAATAAACTAGTATAATCTATCAACTTGATAGATTTCTGTAACAATAGATGACTAAATGTAGGTAATGACCTACCAAGACTAAAGAATTCACGCTTACCAATCCTTATTCAATTAATTTTTATGATTTCTACTTACTTCACCAACTTGTAGAAATCTTTTCACCAATTCTGCACGCAATTATCTGAAACAATAACGTTTTTTTAATGAGGTCGATATTTATTTCTAGTTCTATACTTATGTACGAAATTCATATTCATGAATAACGATTGTTCCAAGTGTTTTACTCAATACCAAAATATTGTACATTTCTGTAATATAACAATTTTTACATACTTACACTTCGAATAATTATTGAGAGACTTTTTTCTTTTTATCACAAGAGAAAGAAAAACAGCTGAGAATTGGTTTCGATACAAGACATTTTCTGTTTTTCGTTTTTCGGAAAAGTAACAGGACTGCGAGTTTTCTGAAACAAGATGAATTATAAAATTTAAAATCGTTGAAAATTTAAAAGATATAGCAACAAATCGTCAAACCAAAATGTTTTATACCAAGCAATTCAATCTCAAAGGTTTCAACCAATAAAGTAACAATTAAGTTCAAAATCTCAGTGGGGGGGCGAAGAAATAATCCGATTGAAATTGAGTCAAAAATACGTCAGTTTTTGTTCCACCACTTTAGACTTCAAGGAAAGGGGAGGGGGAATACGATGATGAATGTAATAAATTTTTCTTCATTTTATTTTGTTTTGTTTTGATTGAGTCCGAATAGTTCGAAAAATTTTCAGGGTGATTACTGAGTTATTAAGAACGAAATTTCATGACTTTTTTATTCTCTGCGTTTTGTTTGTCATTGTTATGTGATGTGAAAATGTGCCGAAGTCGCAAATGTTGCAAACTTTCGAAAGGAAAAGGAGATTTTTACATAGATATAAAAATTCTTTTTTGACATGAATATGTCTTATGGATCGAGGTCAGGAAAATTTTTATGCCGCAAAATTTTGTTACCTGGATGACTTTTGGACTTGGGAAAATTTTAGAGATTCTCTTAATAAGACATTAGATGACTTCCTACACGACAGAAATTCATGTTTTAAACATTGGAAAAATTGTTAACATGTTCATAGTTTAAAATACGGTTAAATCAGTCAACAATTCATAAAAATTGCTGAAAATTTGGTAAAAATGATTTAAATTTCCTTGAAAATTGGTGAAATTATCTTAGAAATAGCCATAATATTTGTGAAAACTGCAGAAAATATCGTAAAAATAGCTTAAACCACTAAAAAATCATGAAAATTGTCAAAAGTGTTGTCAAGACAAAAGTTCAAGAAAAATCAGTAAAGATGTTATAAAAATAGTTCAATAGTACTTGATGAAAATTGTCGAAAATTTTGTAAAAATTGGTAAAAATCTCGACAAAATGGACAAAAAAAAATCATCAAAATTCAGAAATATGCAAAAAGCCACGAAAAAATCAAAGTCAGTGAAAAATTGTAAAAATAGTCCAAAAATGATGAAAATATTTTAAATTTTTGTCAAAATTTTCAAAATTGTCACGAAAATCGGTAAAAAATCTCGTAGAAATTAATAAAAAATCATGAAAACTGTCAAAAATTTCGTAAAAGTTCTTGAAATTCAAAAAAAAATCTTTGGAAATATGCAAAAAAATCACGAAAATCGTCAAAAATCTCGTAAAAACTGTTACAATTTTTACAGCTTTTTCTCAACTTTTCATGCGTTTTCAACATTTTTACATGTTTTTTACTAATATTTACGAAAATTTGTGAACAAGGCAACGTTCTTTATGGCATTCCAACCACATTCGCAACAATTTCAATAATTTTCAGAAACTATTTCACAAATTTTTACCTGATTTTCGATACTTTTTACGATTTTTTTGACCACTTTAACAAAGTTTTTACTGATTTTTATAGAAATTAAAGAACATTTTTGACGGTTTTCATGATCTTTTGATCGTTTTTACAATTATCTACTTATATCAATTTTTGTGAAAATTTTGACAATTTCAGTACAATTTTCAACGATTTTCATGATTTTTTGGTCATTTTCACCTTGTTTTCAACGATTTTCACGAAAACCGCACCATTTTTTTAAACTCCTTTCAGGCATTTTTCACCACAATTCGACCACTTTTACAATATTTTTATGACCATTGCAATTACTTTTAGAAGTTTTTCAACAATTTTCCTGATTTTTGAACCATTTTCGCAGTAATTTTGATAATTTATATGGAAATTTCCAACGTTATCATGAAATTTAAACTACTTTTACAGCATTTTTAATAACCTTCACTTGATCATGTGTTTAACAAAAAACTATAGAGTTATAATTTAGGCCCTTCAGATTAATTTTTTTTTAAGGTCTGTGGCTTTGAATTAAAAAAAAAACTTTTTATTGAAATATGGCAAAGAAATGATGAAAAATATATCTACTTATTATTATGTAAATTTTTAATTTTTTTTTTTAATTTCAACGAATTTAAAGAAAGGTATATTCAAGTGTGTTGTGTCATCAAATTTTTCGACAAAATCTCCAAAAATCCATGATTCAGAAGATTCAGAGTGAGAGATTTTCCTTCAAAAGGAAAAACTTGTATGAACTTCCTAGCTCATTTTTCCTAAATTTTCCAGTAAATTCAGAAATTTTTTGAATTTTTCAAAATTTTGCTGATTTTTTGAAAATAATTTCGTATCGGAAAGTCCTCCTATTCCACCTTATTTTACCAATGCAACGTTCTCAAAAATGAAAACCACCGCCACAGATATTCGTCACCCAGCTGGTAACACTGGCAACCCCTCCAAGCATTCGCTTTTAGATAAAACAAGCAGCGGCGGAAGCAACGATATGAATGAAAAATTATCATTATCACCGAACGCTGAGCAGAGAATGACTTAATCGACAATAAATCGTGACTTATCCGACAATGGAATACCTTAATCATGATTTAATAATCCGGTGATCATCGATCGTTCGTTCTAATGCTACGAAAGAACTCAGTCTGTATCTGTAATCATGTATAAGGCGAATCTACACGACTTGTTTCCATCAAAATGGAGCGGTATTATATTCTTAACGTATATGTTTCTATTCATCTGCCAAGGTACGTATTTTTTTCCAACTAATTTCATTAGAATTTGAAAATCATCTCACACAAATAAATATCATTTCACAGGGATACTCGTAACTTCATCTCAAGAATCAAATAACAGTTATCACTACAACACTGTCGTCGTTGTATTGCTCACAGAAATGATCAAGTTGATAATTTCTCTAGTCGTTTATAGCTGCAGGTTCGTAATTGGTGATATTCTATCATTTAAGATAATTTCGAAATATCTAATGAAATTGTTACATTTCAGAAACGGGACGTTTTCTATTTTTCATCAAGCAATTATACATATCAAACGTGAGTACACACATATTAAAACTTCAAAGTTGATATTTTTAAAACAAGTGATGATCTAATAGAATTTTGTGATTCATTTCCAGTGTTATGGTTATATTTTATTCCATCCCTGTTATATTGTTTCTATAATAATTTATCGTTCGTTAATTTGCTCAACTATGATCCATCTACTTACTCGATATTACTCCAGTTACGAGTCGTCATCACCGGAATTCTTTTTCAAGTAATCATATCAAATTACTTTCAACTTTCATTATTGAATTAAGTAATCAAAATGTATATTAACAGATGCTCTTCAAAAAAATTCTCACCAAAACGCAATGGCTCTCTTTAATATTGTTAACTATTGGATGCATGATGAAAAACGTAGATCTAAGTTTCCCTGACAGTCTCGCTCTTCCTACGTCTATCAGCGAGGATCCAACAACACTTGGTAAAAAGGATGGCATGGGGTTAAATTCTGGAACCATTTTCATATTAATACAAGTAACCAACTTTTTATTGCTGATTACTTCGGATAAACTGAATAACTAACGATTGTGCTTCCTTTCATAGGTACTTTGTTCCTGTCTTGCCGGTGTTTATATTGAATTTTTACTCAAAAGAGAAGGTGTAAATGTCGATATCTTCGTCCAGAATACATTTCTGTACGTTGATTCCATAATTTGCAATTGCTTGGTGTTATTGTGGCAATGGGACGAGACTGTGTTTTCTCAGCAATCTTTTCAACATATTTTCAGTTTAAAAGTTAGTACGATTTTGCTTTCAGTTGCCTGAAATAACTCATTTTCGAGTATTTCGTCTGGTAATTTTACGAGAAGTTGATAATAGAAAAATTAATCCTCGTATTCGTTTCGTTATCAATATCACGCTTGACGTTTCCGTCCAATTCGATCAATTTTAGAAGGTTATTCATTTATTTCAAGATAAAATATTATCAATGACATTAAAAAAACCCATATCTAGTTATTTAATTCAACTTCACAAATTAGGCGTTTAGAATCTCATAATTCAAAACACCTTGCACACTTCTATTCTATATTTCGTAATCTTATCTGTTACAGGTATTACTTGTAATCTTCAATAACGCTGCTGTGGGTATAGTGGCAAGTTTCTTCTTAAAATACCTCAACTCCATATTGAAAACAGTAGCATCTGCTCTAGAACTAGTATTCATAGCAATTCTAACCTGGATCATATTCGACGTACCGATCAAAAATAACTCAACTTTATCGATCCTCATAATCATCGTTTCGATTGTTTTATACTCGAGGAATCCGGTCCAGAATCCGGCACCCAGTGAACAAAAATACAAAGAAACTTCAGCCGAAGTTTAATAGTGTAAAAAATTTGTGTTCAATCAATTTTGTTACCATTTCGAACAAAAAATGGATCACGTCGACGAGGAGATGTCGAAACACTAGTCATGAAATTATGATCTTGACCAAAATTCGTATTTTTTAACGAACTACTAAGCACTTAGGTGAAGTATTAGATATAAGATTACAAGGCGTAGAAAAATTACTTATAATGCTGTGATCTTGATTGTGTTTCATTTTTTTTCCTAAATATGTACTCAAGTTTTAAGTAGTGTGATTTTTCTAATGCCAAATGCTTCTTTATAGAGTTTAATTTTTCCTGTTCTTTGTTTCGTTTCACAATCAATGTCTTATTTTTTATTTTATACTCGGTTAGTTATTCATTTTCAGTATTAATAATTTTGTTTTAAATTACGACCACTGTGTTTTATTAGATGGATGTGGAATCGAATTCAACCGGTGACGTATTTGTGATAGTCTTTTTCGTCGTAATCAAATAATTCGAAATCTAGTCGATATTTTTCATACAGCTTTCCAACATCAGATCGACTCAGCTGCGAGAAATACACTTTGGCTAGGTCACTGACACCGGTTTTTCCATCGTTTGAGAATGGATTAGTCTTATGACGCCATCTGGGTTTAATTTTATCTTGTAAATTCGCTTCGTGAATTATGAATAATTGATCTTCCATCATGGTTTCCAGTCGTCCAACGATGTCATATTTGACCATACAAGGTGTACAAAATAAATAATACGGGATCCAGTGATCATCAGCTCTAGTTCGGAGATCGGTATCGATTAAATGTCTATAATCGAAGAAATAGTTCGTTAGAGTAAATCGCCAACCAGATACAGATAACATTAAAATACTCACTTTACGAATTCGTTGAAAGTAGGTTCTACACCAATTGGTTCTTTTTCCTCATTCCAAATGTACTGGCCAGGTCTCAAAATCCGTCTAGAATTCGTACTGTTGCCACCAGCTCTATACTTGGCGACGATTTTCGACCCGAAGGATTGGTAAAAGTGATGAGTACCGTCGATACCTCGAACAGCAACGTTCTCGAGTTTGTCACGATACGCTGATAGGATCCTTTCGAATGGATGTCGAACAATAAGGAATTTCAAAGAGTGGTCTAGAGCCTTGAGTAACAGAGGGGTCAATACGTGTGATTCAACCACAGCTCAAAGATCACTTTAAAAGAGCATTTACTTGTTTAGCTTGATCACTCTCCAACGATGGTAAAATATCTCTAACTACGTCATTGATTTGTTTTTTCGACTGGACTATTTGGTCTTCGGTGGATCCACCCAATAAGGCTAAATTATACAGCCACGTTGAAGTACCAGCTTTGTAAATTGGACACCAAGATATCTTGTGTTTTCTGATCGACATACAACGTGTAAATTGATAACGATCGAGAATAACGAGTACGAAAAATAATTAAGTACGAGTAATTAATGCATCAGCCTCACAAGTCGTAAAAGAAGATTTCATATTGAGGAGCAGGTGGTTCTTTGAAAACTGCCGGTATCGAGGTATTTTTATACCTTCCCAAGTTGTACCGTTTGCATACATTTTCTATATTAGATAACCGTAGACTATTCCTTTTTCGAGCTTTTATCTATGGAATAGATTTAGAATTATTTATAAAATAATCTTCGATAAATAAGTACCTACTTAGGTAAGTACTCAAAAAAATTAATCCAACGTTGATATCTTCACTTACGATTATTTGCTCGATGTCCAATTCATGTCGACGAGAAATAATACTCGAGTTTCCGATGATTAGATAAATTATTAAAATTGTCATAAGTAATATGAAACATTTTATGATTTTTATTCGAAATCGAACCACCATTTACTAACATTTCAAAAATCGAATCATGAAAAAATTCTCAAACTCATTCAGCGTCTATTAAACTGCAGGTTCGAATGACCAATGATAACAAAAACTTGTTTGGACAGATGCCATCTCAACACGTAAAATCAAGAATTCAATACGTATCAACTTCATTATAAAATATCTTCCAGGTAAAAGATGGTAACTTATTTCAAGGTCGAATAATGACCACAACAATAAGTACCTTGATACATTACACTGGTTCGTGGTATGTGTCTAGTTTTCAATATGGGATACAGAAGAAAGATAATTTTCGTTGCCTTTTAAATAATTATCGATCAATAATTCCTTCAATATGCAGGATAGACAACACATATTGAAGGAATTGTCTATCAGTTGAAGTTCCGACGCTGCGTTGTGATCCTTCGAAAGAGTTCATTTTCGCCGCTGTCATATTTTGTAAAAATTGTAAAAATTTCAATAAGGTTTAGTGATGAAACATTATTCAAATTACACATTTGAAAATCGTAAAAATTGTTTAAACATTATTAAAACTGAAACTCTTGAAAGTCTCGTGAAAACTATTAAAATTGTCATAAAAACGATAGCTTTATCGCAAAAATGGTAAAAATCAGAAATTAATGAAAAAATTGTAAAAGTTGATCCAGTTGATGGGATTTCCATATAAAAATCTTAAAAATGACTATCAGATAGAAATGGACAAAAAATCATGGAACTCGTCAAAATTTGTTAAAATTGCTCAAATTTTCACAAAAGTTAGTCAAAAATTTTGTAAAAACTGTGAAGAAAGTCATTAAAATTGGCGAAAATGCCATTTAAATCGTTGAGATTTCTATAGAAATCATTTAAAATCTTGTAAAAACGATCAAAATATCACGAAAACCTTAAAAACATCCGTAATATTTAATTCAAATTTCATAGGAAGGTAGGAAATTTCCAGAAAAATTATCAAAAATATTGTAAAAATTATCAAAAAATTATATAATTATTGAAAACTTTCTAAAAATCATGAAAGTCGTCGAAAATGGAATTGTAAAAATTTTCACAAAAATCGATAAAAAGTTTGTTTAAAAAAGTAAAATTAAATCATAAAAAGTATCAAAAGTTTCGTAAAAATTGAGAAAATAGTCCTAAAAATCGTTTAAAATTGTTGTAAAAATGATTGAAATGTCATACAAAAAATAGCAATGTTCACAAATTTTCAAAAAATCTGTAAAATTAACACAAAATTCAAAAAGAAGTCATGAAAACTTTGGAAAATGATATTGTGAAAATTCTAGAATTTTTATGAGATTTTTATAATTTTTGCATATTTTTAATGATTTTTACAAGAATTTCAAGAATTCCTACGAGGTTTTAACAATTTCCATGATTTTTTTTACCAATTTTATAATAATTTTTACAAAAATTTCGATGATATTCATTGTTTTTGTTGAAATTTTTATAATTTTAACAACGTTTTTGACAATTTTCATGGGTTTTTAATGGTTTTCAACATTTTTTACAAAATTTTCGACAGTTTAAATAATTTTGAGGCTATTTCAATATTTTTACATGTGTAATTTTTATGACAATTTCAACATGATGTTTTGATCATTTTTTTCAATATTTCGCATAATTTTTGTGAAAATTTCAACAATTTTTACGAAATTTTGAACAATGTTTATGATTTTTGGATATTTTTTTCCTGCTTCATACCATTTTTTTCAATTTTATCAGATTTTTGTAATTTTTTTGGCCTTTTCTACCATATTTTCAATAACTTATGTGAAAATTTCGATAATTAAACAGCATTTTCAATAATTTTTGCGATCTTTGATAAGTTTTTTCATATTTTACATAACTTTTTCGAAATTTTGGGCTGTTTTTCACAATAGTTTCACTTATTTTTCTTAAGATTTCGAAACTTTTAATATGATTTTCAATAATTTTCAAGATTTTTGGATTTTGTCATATTTTATTATGATTTTTGTCAATCTTTACAGTTTTTATTATTTTATGGTCATTTCTACGAAATTTTCACAAATTTTTATGGCAACTTCACTCATTTTTATAAAATTTTCAGCAATTTTCATGATTGTTTTGACAATTGTTACAATTGAAGAGCTCTTTTCCAAAGTGGGATAAGTCAAAATTTTTTTTTCAAAAAAAAAA
>FIZU01013824.1:0-13537 GCA_900064475.1 Pseudococcus longispinus | reverse complement strand
AGGAATTTCGTGACGGTTTTTACGGACACGAAAAATGGACAAAAAATTTGGACAAAATTTTAGGATTGACTCCAGCCATAAGACATATTGATGTCAATATTCATAAAAATTCTTCAAAATGCTTGCAAAAGTTGTGAAAAAGCTGTCTAAAGTGTCTAAAATGCTATAAAAATGTATTCAAAAACTCATAAAAATCATAGAGAATGTTGCAAAAGTTTTGAAAAATTAGTCAAAAACGTATAAAATGCTCTGGTAAATTTTTTTGAAAAACATAAGATATTTTGAGACTTTTTCACAATTTTTGAAAATTTTTTCGAAATTTTCATGAATTTTTTGACAGTTTTTTCAACATTTCAGACGTTTTTTTAAGACTTTTTCATTAGTTTTGCAACATTTTCAAAACATTTTATAAACTTTTTGACAATTTTTACAATATTTCAGATGCTTTTGACAACTTTTACAACATTCCAGAAGCTTTTGATGACTTTTTCACTATTTTTACAACATTTTCAATTATTTTTAATAAATTTTCAACTGTTTTCACAACATTTCAAACATTTTTGGCGATGTCCTTTTTCACCCTTTTTGCAACACTATCAATTTATACGAAATTTTCAAAGATTTTATTAGGTTACGTAAAGCTTTTTTTTTTACTTTTTTCAAAAAGATTTTTCTATTGTAAAGTCTGAAAACATATGTATTCACGATTCAAAAATTTTTTCGCTTGAAAGGAAAGCTTGCTTCTTTTAAAATAGAAAATCTGAATAGCTTCTATTTTGAGTCGTGAAAAATCACATTTGAGTTGATTATTTGATCATAATCCTGGAAGAAGACCCCAGAGGGGAGAGGGGAGGAATTAATTTTGATCGAAAACTGCCAACAATTTTTTTTTGGGGTCCTACATTTACCTAATACAACAAATTTAGCCCAATAGCTGCTGGTGATCGAAAAATTTAACGGTAATTAGCCCAATATCTACTTTTATAGTTTTAAATTTTGAAATTTCATAAATTTTTTAGCCCTATTCATCCCCAAAAACATAAAATCACCCCCTCTCTCACCCAAATTTGAAAATAAAAATGTTTCAAAAAATCTATCCTGTTGGCCATGAAAATTAAAATTTTTTGGAATTTTTTTTTTGCTCGAGTGCACCGTAAGTATCTACTTACGACAATTTTTTCAAAAATTTTGTTGCAAAAAAGTGTTTTTTCCACTATTTTTTGATACCGTGTCATATTAGTGATTTTTTCTCGGATAATGAATACGAAGGGTGAAAAAATGAACTTATTTTGAATTTTACCACAAATTTTCTCGATTTGAGAAGCTTAATATTGAAACCGGTACCAAATTACGCAATTACATTATTGAAACAGCCATAAATTGGGAACCACTGATATTTCACAGAAAATGAATGTAAATTGCTGGAAAATTATCTTCGCTGATGATAATTTTTTTACGGGATGATCCATAACTTAGCTAGATGGAGTAAAACTTCCTACCATCTTCGCTCAAATCACACAATTGCATTTTTAAAAGTGAAAAATATGTTCAAGTCGAAAATTTTGGACAGAGATGGTTTTTTTAAAGAAAATATTGCACCCTGAATCTGAAAAATTGCATGGAGTAGAAAAAATTTAACCCTCTTCGGCCCTGCTCTCAATAATGCCATGTTTGGTTCTTCCCTAAGACAACCGAGTTTAAACTCCAATAAAAAAATATTTTAAATCACATGATTTAAGTAATACTCACCAATCAACTTATAACTTTCAGGTTCCCAAGGAGGCGGTTCTCTGGTGGCAGCATCGAATTCGTAATACAGCAACGAAAAGGTCTCCTTGCAGGACAACGCATTACCCGGAAACAAGGAGCAATCACGTATCGTAAATTTAATCTCGATATAGATACGATTGGCTTGAGCTCGTTCGATAAAAGGTGTCCATAGCCAATTGTTGACATTATGATAGGCTACATCACAAACCACGTACGATCTCCAGTTGATACCTTTTTCAAAATTCGTAAAACTTTCTTCCACCCACTAAAACATAAGAAAAAAAATTATGCAATTAGTATCATTGAAAGATGGTAAATTTTTGCGTAATACAATAACAATAAAAATATCATTGACCGACATGTTCTATGTTCGACAAAAACAGGATAATTCACGACGCGGAGAAAAAAATTGTCGTTTATATATTCACCTAGGTATAGCATGTATACCTCTCTTCAATATACATTCCACCTACTCGAAAACTTGAGACATCGAGTTACAAACTCGTTTTAAAATTTTCTTCTCTACGTTATCCATTATTTTCTTGGCGTAGAAAAAGAAATTGTAATAACGAGCGTGTTACAGCGTACATGTAGAAAAACATTACAATAAATAAATCTATGCAACTTTATACATATGTATGCGTACACCTGTGCACACGTTTCGTATAATACGTAAACTTGCATAAACTCCGATAAATATTCTGGCATTCTATCGTACTCGTAGGTACATAGTACACCTCTTACACTACAGCAATGGCTTTTTCCATAATCAATTCACGTAAAAAGTTCACAAAACTTTTATTTAAATTCGTGTTAACCAATGAATATCCTTGAACATGAGCTTTAACGCTGCAAATTTTACAATCGACTTTTACCCCTTGTCGTTCGAGAAAATCGTAAAAAAAATTCTGCAAACGAATAAGTCCCTACCTTTTTCAAAGCAATCGAAAGACATAAAGGAAGTTTGATCCGAAAAAAGTGAAAAATTGAGAAAATTTTTTTAATTTAAAATTTTATTGGAACGAGTTTTTTTTTTTTTTGATAAAAAATTCAAGGTGAGCATATTTTTGGTCTTGTGAAAATTTTCAAAAATTTATAACGTTTCTGTAAGGGATTTGGGAGAATACGGAATTGGAATTTTTTTTCAAGTCTGAAATCGTTTTGTAAAAAAAAAATTGAACCCATCAAAGAACACTAATACGATGAAAAAAATTTTAGAAAGAAAATACACCCATAAAAAGTAAGGGTAGGCAGTTAGGTACTAAGAATTTCAAATTTTTAATGTTTTATAAATGAAGAAGCTCGACGGGAAAAAAGATTTACCAAAAAAAAGAAAGAAAAATGATGGACTTCAAATTATAACTATGGAGAAAAAATATCTTCACCTCAGGGGGGAAGGTAATCAAATTTTATTAAATTTTGATTTGAGAAAAA
Source organism: Pseudococcus longispinus (assembly GCA_900064475.1). NCBI lineage: Eukaryota > Metazoa > Arthropoda > Insecta > Hemiptera > Pseudococcidae > Pseudococcus > Pseudococcus longispinus. Next base: position 10,333 of record FIZU01013824.1, on the reverse strand, counting down.
TTAGATATTGCAATAGAAATGACATTAGGCTAAAAAATATTCTCTATTGAAATTTTATAAAAAATGCGATGAGGTAGAAGGGTGAGGAAGCAAAAAAAACCCTACACCTTAAAATTTCTCAAATACTTTAGCAAAACTTTTCTTGTAATTCTTCGAGTTTTCTAACAATTTTCTGCAATTTTCTTCTTTTTTCCAATATTTGCAGCAATTTTCAGTTCAAAAAAAATTTTGTCAACATGTGCTGCAATTTCTTACTTTTAGTAATATTTTTCTTCAAATCCCTACATTTGTCTTAGATTTTTTTGATATTTTCTACGATTCCCTACTTCTTCTATTTTTTTGGCAAAACTCTACTAACCTCCATTGTTTTTTGACGTTTGTTACAATTCCCTACTTTTTGTAATATTTTTTTGCGGCCCCTACTTTTCTTCGGGTCCCTACTTTTGCTAATATTTCTCTTCGAATCCCTACTTTTTCAAATATTTACTACGATTCCCTACTTTTTGTAATATTTTTCTGCGGTCCCTACTTTTTCTTGGGGTCTTCAACATTTTTGCTACAGTTCCCTACTTTTGCTAATATTTTTCTTTAAATCCCTACTTTTTCAAATATTTTCTACGATTCCCTACTTCTTCTATTTTTTTGGCAAAACTCTACTAACCTCCATTGTTTTTTGACGTTTGTTACAATTCCCTACTTTTTGTAATATTTTTTTGCGGCCCCTACTTTTCTTCGGGTCCCTACTTTTGCTAATATTTCTCTTCGAATCCCTACTTTTTCAAATATTTACTACGATTCCCTACTTTTTGTAATATTTTTCTGCGGTCCCTACTTTTTCTTGGGGTCTTCAACATTTTTGCTACAGTTCCCTACTTTTGCTAATATTTTTCTTTAAATCCCTACTTTTTCAAATATTTTCTACGATTCCCTACTTCTTCTATTTTTTTGGCAAAACTCTACTAACCTCCATTGTTTTTTGACGTTTGTTACAATTCCCTACTTTTTGTAATATTTTTTTGCGGTCCCTACTTTTCTTCGGGTCTCCAACATTTTTGCTACAGTTCCCTACTTTTGCTAATATTTCTCTTCGAATCCCTACTTTTTCAAATATTTACTACGATTCCCTACTTTTTGTAATATTTTTCTGCGGTCCCTACTTTTTCTTGGGGTCTTCAACATTTTTGCTACAGTTCCCCACTTTTGCTAATATTTTTCTTTAAATCCCTACTTTTTCAAATATTTACTACGATTCCCTACATTTTCTAATATTTTGATGTAAATCCCTACTCATTTCCCTGCTTTTGTCTGGCACTTCTTGAATTTTTGGCATTAATCTGTGAATCTCTACTTTATCCCCGCTTTTTCTAATATTTAGTGTAATTTCCTATTTTTTAAAATACATTTTTCTAAAACTATCTTCTTCCTGCCTCTGCATTTAATGAACAAATAGAAGATCAAAATCACAAAAAAATAAGTCTGATTTCTAAATTTCTTGAAGCTTTCCCATCGATCAATCACAATCACACGATTGAAATCTACCTTTCAGTTCATCTTCTCAAATCAAACCACTCCATAAAGTTCATCTCCCCCTGCTTGTACTTGTCAACCAATCGCAACCAATAAAATGCTCTTTCTTCCAAGCACCCAACGTACTTTCATCTTCAGCGAGTTCGGTCCCTTTGATACATCATCATACAAAAGACAGCGACTAAATTCCAAGAATGAGCTTCCCATAAAGTCCATAAACCAACTCGAAAGCCATCGATAATACGCCACAAAATTACACACATTCACTAACGTCGACGACGGGTTAAATCATTATGCTCATTAATGTCGCAGTTTAGCGTAAAATGGCACATTCCGACGACGGGTTTTATTAATATTGAATTTTTACGAAGTGCCATGCCGCCGCCTTAGACAGTGACGCGGTGCGATGCGCGTGCACAAATCACGTAAATTATTTCATCGACGATTGACGAAGACGAGCGCACAAATTACATGCACGTACGTTCGGCTTCGCATCTTGTATTAATATTTGGTGATTTATCGGACCACCGTGCGTACTGGTCCACCAGGTAAATCGTGTGAAATATGAATCGTAAAATGGAAAAACGCAACGTTACACGGATCGTAACCAGCTATGAATTATTGATGAGGTGTAAATCATCTGTTCTTATATGCGGCCGGTACAATACTGGTCCTTTTACATACTGATACGCGTGCCGTGCCAAAACCTCCATTCTTTCTTAATATCGAGCACTTTTCAGACTCTCTAGTTCATATGCTGAGACATAGACGTCGATATTTCTATTATCAATTTCAATCTTGCTTGTTTGCATGCCGTTTTTTCTTCCAGTAAATACAGCATGGGCAAAGACATCAGTCACAAAGGCATTAAACAGGTTCATTTTCTTCTTCCTGATGTCTATACTTTGCAAAGGTAGATACATCGATTATAATATTTGTTACCCTGTTCTTAACTCCTTCCTTAACCATTTAGAATATCATCATTTCGATGCAATGACGCGTGATTGGGCTCCTATCTGTACTACCAACGAACTCAAGTTGGGAGCGAGCACAACACAGCTAATGGCACTTTAATATCCTTCCCAGTAGGCAATTAAATACACATTATTATAATAACAACGCTGCAAGCGACCAAGAACAACGACTTCCAAATGCCATAGTAAGTACTACAGATTCACTTCTTTAGTACATTTTTTTTCTTTATATACTTCTTTTTATGATTTAGCTTCATCTACGGTTATGCTTCTTTTCAATCGTATATCTACTCGGAGAATACCAAATATACACTGGTGTATAAAACGCGCACGAAATCAAAGTGTCGGTATGTTGCTTTTGTTTCCTCGTCGAAACGTCATCCCACCTCTCTGCCCCCTTAACATCGTATTTTTTTTCCGCTTCTGTACAGATTAAACGTTCATTGTTCTTGAAAAATACCGAATGGCTGAGAAAGAAAAGAAAGGGAAAAAACGCGTTTGATGTCTTAACGCTACACAGTCTTTCTGCCATTACCACAAGCAACGTGTCTGAGAAACTGAATACTTACATGAATGTGGCGTGAAGAGCTTCATTCATAAATCTCACGAGTATTTTACACACTGACAAATTGAACTCGCCCAAATTATAAGCAAAAAAGACAGCAAAAGTGGTATATTAACAAAAACCAAGTCAAAAACAATCTTCTTCAGTGAAATTTCATCCCCTAAGATGGTTTTTCCTTCATATCTCCTGAAATAATGATTTTAGGCGAAAAATGCTTTAGTTAAGTTTTAATCAAAGGTATATTCACTACTGTTCCATCCCATGTTTCCTTTTGAATCGACTTAGTTTCAAAAGCCCAAAAGGGTGGGGGTAATTTAAAAAAAAAATAATGACTCAAATCGTTTTAGTCTGTTACAATAAGTGACGCAGCCAATTCTTACAGGTAATTTACTCATATTGGGATTGACTTCAGTTCAGCTGAGAAAGGGAAACACTGAATATGCCATTCCACATATAAGTACCCCCAGAGTATTTCATATACTCACAATAACCTCACATACTCTTCTTTTGGAGTTACTTTACATTCAAAGTCACGCTTAATGGCTCTTGTGTTCTTTCTTACGACCACAGGGAGAGAAAAAAGAGCACCATCTATTGAACCTGTTTGCTAGAATATCTCGTTAACAACCCGAGAAGCCGTCGGAATTACCTTGAGAATAGGGTGGAAAGCCGGCAAAACTTGGAATTCAGCGAAGGGTTCCCTCTGCACCGGTGCGGCGCTTTTTACATATTTGGCAAATCTCATTCACGGGTGAGGCATATATGATTAGTATCAAGGCGAGGCTGCAGGTGGAAGAAAATACGTGAGTAAATACCCCCGATCTAGGGGTTGGTTAAAGGTGTGCAACAGAGAACACTGTGTAGTCCGCGGCAAAAAGGTGTGCGCGTGTTAGAAGAAAAGAATTTTACAGCTCTTTTGGGACAACGAGGACGTAGAGGTGGAAGAAGGGTGTGTGTATGCGCCGCCATAGCGCACGAGAAGTTCAGTTGGAACGCCAATTGGATATAGCGTGTTGATTTAAACGGGAAAAAGCGTCTATATTGGAAAAATTTCTTCTCGTGTATCGTATAGTGTGATATAGGCGAGTAAAGTACACCCTGGAGAAATCAACGGGCCGCGCCAAACACGAAAACCCGTCAACTAGTGTTTTCCTTATACGTTTTCCGCATATACGCCGGTAAAAGCTGCCGCACTACGTTTTCTCACCGTAAGCATCATCTTCTGCGTTTTCTCTTCGGGCATTCTCTCTTCTTCTTTTTCGAACGTTTTGTAATATACGCAGTGCTTATTTGTAGATCTACTTTATGCATCAAGATATTTAGCTTTTTTGAAACTGATGGTGGGTCTGCAACGGGATGATGGTTGAAGCTTCAAGCATGGAATATGCATTTCAATTTTTCTATATAATTCCTCGAGTGCTGAATTTTATCTAAATATTCTTATGACTCAATTTTCCTTCCTCTCACCACTTCCCATCCTACTTTAATATGTAGAACCCCCCAAAAATTAAAAAGTTATTTCAGTAGATCTCTATCGAACACGGCTATGGTACCTCGTCGGATGTAAATTTCCTCCAACACAAAAGCCCGTTCGATTGTACAGTATTTACACAAAATTAGCATAAACGACGACGACGAAGTCGAGAAACACACTCAAACTGAGCCATCACACAAGATACGTCATCGCGTCAACAACCGATGCTGCGATGGAAAATTACCAGCGTCATGTCATGCTCTCGAATTTGTGACGTTGGCTCATCTACACGTATACGAATGCATCATCGCGTTTAAAATTTGAATATACATGTACACCGACGTTTCTAGGGGAAGGGGGCTGGGATACGGGGCTTGTTTAAGCTTCGACACGTATTGCAGAATACCTGGTTTTACTCGACGATAAATACCGTATTGTAGTAACGTTCACGTATGCTCGAGGATCTCGCATCATCGTCGTCGTCGTTGTTGTTACCTTACGACGACGTTCTTTAATTACGTATACCAACTCGAAGCTTTAAACGCGGCGCTTGGATTTTACCCATCAGTAAATATTATCTTATGTGTACTCTGCCACCAGCTAGGTACCTACTCACACTGGTACAAATACGAGCACACATCTCAGTAAAATATTCATTTTAGTCGCGTCTTAAAACGTGTATCTCGCGGTTCGTTATATGTTGTATTATTTACAACGTATACATGTAGACGTGTAGGTGGAGACGAACGGACCACGCGGAATAGGTCTTATTAGACTGAACCTATTCGTCTCCACCATGCTGCTGATACTAAGTCGCTTGTACAATACTGTAAGCATCCCTGCGAGAATTTTGAATTTCATTAAAATGTATGAGTACAACGATAACACATTTGTGGAGCTGCTACGTAGATACTGTACATGTAGAGGAAAACGAACAACAACAACGTCGACAACACACTGCTGCGCGTCTTATACGAGAAGAACACTCGGTACATTTGGATTTGGTTTATACTTGCGGGGGTATTTCAAACGCGATTAATCTTTACGCCAATGTTAATCAGAAAATTACTCAATTCGCTAATAAGAAGATGGTAATTTTCGTTTCGCTATGTTTTATTCATTCGCTATAGGGGAATGTTTTTGATAAATACCAGCTTCGGTGCGGCTGACAGGTCGCGTATACACGGCTTACAGCTCACGCCACCGTGCCGGAGCTCCCAAAAAACCGCAATGCGAAATTAACCCGATATTTATTGCGCGCCGAAATATACGATCCGTGTAGAATGCTTCCCCCCATTTGCCTGACCCTAATACCAAAAACAGGTACGAGGCGTTTAATTATGCAACAGGCAAATAAGCGATGAGTTACAAACGCCATAATATAAGCTAACAAAGAAGAAAAAAACACACAAACCTCCGTGTACGAGAAAAGAAAAAAACGGGTAGCTGCGTAATGAATATTGAAAACGTTGCCTTTTACACGTTCGGCTAGAAAACGCCCCCTAATACATAAACGTATACCTCGTAAATTTTTCATAAATGTTGTACCTGTTTCTATACTATTTGCAACTTCCTGTGTGCGTTTTCGTGTATTACGAGAATAACTTCCGAAATGGATCTAGCGTCGTAAAACACACGCCACTTGATGCCACGCTAAAAAGGCATAGGTATTTGGTTCGGCAGTGGCAATTTTTTTCCCGACTTAGATACATGTTGCACGTGGGTACTTCGATAAAGCATCGAATCACTCCATGTATCAAAATGCTATCCAATTTGGGTCGAAAGCTTATTCGAAGGTCGCTTTGAAAAGCTTGCAAAATATTTCCTGAACAATTTACCTCGGATTATACCGTGACATTTCAAAAATCTCCTTCAAAATTGAGTAAAATGAAAAAATACTGGCATATTCGAATTCAGCACATTTGATAACCTAGAAATCGATACCCCACAAGGGTACCTTCATTTTGACAACAATTTGACTTCTCCAGCTCAAGGTGCTGGAACAATACAGAACTAGAATTTCAGAATCTACAAAATTGGGATTTCAAAATCAGAGAATCTGAATCCACACAGACGAGAATCCAGAATCACAGACCCAGAATCCTGGATCGATGATATTTGCATATCTTGACTGATATGACTTAAAATGTGAAAATACTTGGAAATTCGGATTCAACACCCCAAAATCCTAAGAAATCGATACCCTACAAGGGTATCTAAATTTTGAGCAAGATACAACTTTTTCAGTAGGATTTGGTGGAACGATATCCAGAATGAAATGAAGGTTGTCTTGTGGGGTATCGATTTCTAGGTATTCTAAGACGATGAATTCGAATTTCTGAATATTTTTTCAAAAAAATGTGTTCGGATTATATTTTTTGACAAAGAGGAAAGATTCTCGCAAAAAAAAACGTTTAATTTTCACTCTGTCGACCTTTCATTAGAATTTCACTGGCTAGACGTTGAGTCTTATCATCTTCAGAACTAAATTCAAGGCTGTACATTTTACGAACTAAAGAAATTTCACAACTACGATCCAAGGATACCGGGCTCTACGAGCTGTAAATTTTGCAAAATGACAATAATACGTTGAAACATCAAAATGGGGAAAAAAAGTTGACCCATTTCGTTCATTTTGCTTTTTTTAACAACTAAACGCGATAATAAAATTAAAAGCACCGGCGCCCTCGCGACTAAGCGAAAATATATTTCCGTATTTTAAGCTCGACACTTTGCTCGTCTCGTGTACCATAATCCAAAGGACACGGACAGCTCGAGGAGAAAAAAAATATCGTATTCTATCATCGCATCGGCCAAATAAAAGACGTATCCGTATATTATCCTACTATCGAGTCGTATAACGGAAATGGTAAAATCGTAAAAATGTAATCAACTCGTGCGAAAGTATAATAAAATAACGCGAATAAGGCTACACGATTTTTTTCTTCGCTTCGTCGCCGTCAGCGTCGGCAGCATTCGCATTTGTTGGCCAAGGACAAAAAGATGGAAAAATTCATCCCTTAGAGTGAAATATTTTCCAAGCTTTATCACCCATCTCTCTCAGACTCGTTCTCATTTCATAAGTATTTCTTCTTGTAAGCATTTACAGTTTGCACATACGAGATTATTTCTCAAACGTCGCGAAACTCCGGTATGGTGATTTTTTCTCTATTTTTGTATCCCTTGCGGCCAAACACGAGGTACACGTGTCGAGCAACAGGACTTCGAGATAAATTTACCCAAAATGTTTGAAATCTGGGGTGGTCTGTACACGCTGCAGTGTTTCGATTTTCCAACGAGTAAAAACAGATATGAAAACGCGTAAAAGATAAGCTCGTTGTTTGAATGGAACGAAGTAAATGAGGGTAATACGAATTTCGTATTATACTAACGTTTTAGATGAATCGTAAAAGAAAAATAACAAAGCAAGAAGAACCTACAACAACCTACGTGTACGAGTACACGGCACAAAATCCGGGCCTGGAAGTGGTGCAATCGTTTCAAATATGCCTTTGAATTTTATACCAAAATGAAAAGCGATAACGATGTTAAACGTTTTTTCTTAGCGGCGTTTATTGTCATCGGGTAAGCTTCTATACCCCCAAAGGGAGCAGGGCAGAAAGGGGTAACGAAGAGAAAACGCAAAATAAAAGGGTTAACGACAAACAAACACTGCCGAACGCGTAATATTCTTATAAGAAAAAATACACACGAGAAAATGTTTACGTTGTTTGAACCAAACCGAAGTGAAATTTTTATCCAGATAAGACGTCTTTTTTTTTGCTGCTTCTTTGAGAGTTGGAAGTAAATGTCTGCAGCTTTTTTGCCATTTGTATGAAACTTTTGCTGGACGCGATTTCCTCGGTTCATTCGTCCTTGTATAGTGATGGTGCATGGTAGTTTTTCAACAAATGATAAACAGAGCAGATGAGCTTTCCCTACTTGCATCGTTGTCAATTGTACCTCAAATGAAAAATTTCGTTTTATGGAGAGCGCGAATAATGAAAAGTTGACTCGCGAGAGTCGTTACGAAGTTGAATGTTTGAGATGGGAATTATTTTCGTCATTTAACGCGAGTAAAAAAAAGTTCTTCGAGGGACGATCTTATGGTTTGGTCATTTTAACGTGTTTTTTTGTCGTTTCGCAAGCAAAGTCTTTTGTATACGAAAAGTTTACAAATGGGAGCGAATTTTGTTTTGTTTATTCAAAAAAGAGTAGTTTTGTGTCGAATGTTCGCAGAGAATTTCACCAGATAAAAAGCTCGAATTTCGAGATATGTGGCTTGTTGGACTTAGAAGGAAATAAGCACCGAATTCAGATCTTAAGATGTGCTGTAAATGATTTGATGACTTGATAAAGATAATGAAAGTATGTCAGTGAGTTGCAGAAGTCATTTATACGTAATGAGCTCATCTTACTACGAATCAGCTGTTTATTTTACAGCTTGCCAGAGACTTCCTTTTTCTTTTTCCGAAATTTGAAAAGAGCATCACATCAAAAAAGTTGTCAAATACCATGAAAATAATAATTATAAGAAAAAATACAGCAAGCCCCAATATTGATTCAAGCCACCTACCCCCTTCCCCTTCAATCAAAATTATCATACCCAGGCTGCAAACCAAAAATGTGACAAGCAAGATGTGCTGTTCCAAATTTTGTAACTTTCAGGTCTTCTGATTAGATTAAGACCTTATTGCTTTCAATTTCGATAGAATTTTATCTCAACTCCATATGAATTGAAACTACACTTACAATCTGCCTCCTCCAACAAGCAATAAACTCTCAAATCGCGTATGCGATCATTAAAGCCATCTTTTGACCCGAAATTCACGAGACCAGACGTCGGCCATAATGCACCGACGAAGCAACAACCACCCTTTTCGGCCTTCCGGTGGACAACGATCGGCTACTAAATTATTACCGCGTTCGCGTGCATCGCAACAGTGCTCTCCGGTGAAATTTATGCGTTGGTGGTCGTAAAGCTGTAATTTGCGGTCAACACGGGACAACGGACGCGTACACATAGCATAGTTTTCAAGTTCATTACGAAACAGCACCATATACGATGGGTTCGTTTTGTGGTCACGTCGATACTTCAGATCTCTCATTAATGGTGCGACGAATAAACCAGGTTCACATGTATCTGTCTTTCGGAAGCGTTACGGGGAGTGGAGAATATTGGGAAGATCTGAAGAAGTATATTTTCTGTTAGAATTACTCAAGACAATAATACAACGATGCTGAGTCAAGTTCTTTAGAGGCAGAGTGAGCCAGGATTGAATTTCGTATGACCAAAAATCAAGTTTAAATGATGGTGGCCATAAAAATAACAGGATAATGGCTCTTGGAAGCTCTAATTTCGATTTTTTGGGCAATTTGTCTTCAATCCCAATATGATTTTTAGAAGGGGAAGGAAAGACACCTCAAAATTACGTAAATTCAAACTTTCATATCAAAATCTACTTTTTTGAAGACGCAGGTTTCGATTTTTTTCATGAATTTTGTTCTCAGGCTCAAGATGAGCTTCAGAAGAGGGGGAGAAAAATTCAAAATTATGAAAATTTCAGCCTGATATTATCGAATTGAAAATACAAATCGAATTCTGAAAATACAAATCGAATTCTGAAAATACAAATCAAATTCTGAAAATACAAATCGAATTCTGAAAATACAAATCGAATTGAAAATACAAATCGAATTCTGAAAATACAAATCAAATTCTGAAAATACAAATCGAATTCTGAAAATACAAATCGAATTGAAAATACAAATCGAATTCTGAAAATACAAATC
>FIZU01013821.1:0-12172 GCA_900064475.1 Pseudococcus longispinus | reverse complement strand
GGGGGGGGGGGGGTGTTGAAAATTTCTGTGATGAGTTTTCACATCAGGGGTAACATTTAGGACCATGTTCGAGGAAATTTGAGTCGAAGGCTGATTTCACTATTTTATCAGGGAAGTCCCTTTTTTTGTACTGGATCAGTTTGCGAGTTCTTTCGAAAAACAATAAAATTATGTCAAGATAGAGAGCGGATTAAAGATAATTTCATTACTTAGTTAGCTAATTAAAGGTGTCCCCAGTTTTTTAATCAACCTCAATACTCCTCACTGACACTGTACTCTCCTAAAATTGGAGGTGGTCCCATCAGATTTTAGAGATTTCCAGTTAGCTATTAAATGCTCAAAAAATATCACTGAAAATTTAAAAAATTTGGAATTTTTTTCATAACGTCTCGCGTTAATGAATTTTGAAAGGAAATGAGCAAATGACCAATTTTTTCAACTCGTCTATTCAGAAATAATATTATTTGAATTGGGCCAGTTCGTCAGACATATTTTTTCCAAATTTTTGTCATAATTGTGTCATTTTTTTTGTAAGTTTGCATCACTAAATCAACTAACTGGACGTGGTCAAATATTAAAATTTTCATCGCTATGGCCTTCGTGCTCGCCTATTAGGAGTATGCTGAAACCCCCAACATATCTAAACATCGAATAGGTATTCGTTTCGGTGGGTTGATTTAGTACATAATTTTTTATCGCTAATACGTAAACTTTTAGCCGATTATACCGGTGAATCACGACGACCGAAAATTTTAATGTGGTAGTACGCCAGAGCGAGTGATCAAACAACAACAACAAAAAATCTACGAAACACTTACGCATCCTCGTTTTCTCTGCAACTCGGTGGCGCTGGCGGCAATATAGGTTCACTATTCAGTCTGGCACGCTACGCGATATACCTATGCAGTCTCAAGCTAATATAATCAAGAGGCGCCAATTCAATCAAGGCTAAATCCAGCCAGCTTTTTAATAGTTGGCCACACGATAAACAGATTAAGACGCGGTGTTTTTTCGCACCGGTATCGGCATCGCGTCAGCTAATACTCGGATCCGAAACTTAGACTTGGTACCAATGTGTTTGGTAATGGCTCTGAGAATACATATAATGTCAATCGAAAACGGACGTCGTAATTTTAACCCGTATCTTGTCTCGATGATGGTAATGCACTGTGTACCATCGCCAGTCGTCGTCGTGGCGCTGTGTTTATAAAATTTACCTACCTAAATAGCACCAGCGCCATGCCATTGATATTGATGGCAATTTGCCACACGTATCTTTGAGCTACCGATTGTCATTATGTTATTATGCAAGTATTTTGTCATTTTTCTCATTCTTTGCCTCTCTCGTAGAGTCTTCTTTCTGCACCGTACCGTGATAAGGTTCGGTTCACTTGTGCTGAAAGATCCGAGATGTTGTCTGAGAGGAGAGGCGGTACCGGCGGAAACCACCGAGCATCGGAGCGCGTGTTACTAATAGATCTATGTCGTTAATACCGGCTGCTGTAGTCGGAGTAGTCGCCACCGTCACGATCATCTCGCGATGGTGCAATTAATTTTACCAAACGTCGATATACCCATCTATCTATGTAGCTTCCTCAACTGGCGCCTTTTTCAAGTATAAACAAGTTGTGAACTTTGATTGTAAACCATTGCATTGGTGTGGTTCTTTTCGGATTTTGTTGGCTCTTGGAATACAGCGTGGCTTACATGGAAGGTCGATGGTTTTGAAAATTTAAAAAAAACTTTGGAAGCAAAAATCCTGAAAACTGAGTTTTCTAGAAAAAAATAATTTTTTTGAAGCGGGAAGAGAATTTCAAGCTCTAAAATTTTGATTCTTAGCTTTTTTTTGGTAGGCTGCTTAGTTTGGCCAGAGAATCCATGTTTATGGGAAATATAACCCGTATATGAAGTCGATGGTTTTGAAAATCGAAGAAAATACCCGAAAACCTAACTGGCCGTCAAAAAACTGAACAGTTTGGGAAGAAAATTCGAAAATGTTTAAATTAAATTCGTAACATGAATCATGAATTTATTTTTAAAACCCCAAATTGAAAACATATATCGTAAACCTTCATTACAGTAGGGTTTTATTATCTATTCGTATTCCCCACACAACGTATATAAACATTCATGTGGGGGGGATGTGTGATTAGGTATATGAATGGTGTAACAAAATGTGATTTTTTATCAAATAATCTAAAAATATTCCCAAATTCAAAAAAAGCCGACAAAATGTTTAAAAGTCAGCCTTAGGTAAAAAGCTGTCTGACAAAATGTCTGATTTGAACTGTCTTGAAATTAGTAAGCCCATAAAATTGAAATTTTGCAAGTTGAAAAAAATCTGACGAAACGTCTGAAAGTCAGCGTAATATCTGAAATTTTACTAATCCAAGAAGTCGGCCTAACAAAATATCGGAAAGTTACCCTCATAACTAAAATTTTTCCAAGTTCAAAAAATGTAAATTATTTGTCTCACACAATGTCTGAAAGTCACCATTTTCTCTGAAATTTTATAAGTGCAAAATGTCAATGAAAATCTAAAAAAAAATTCAAAAGTCTGACAAAATGTCTAAAAATCATTGTCAAGGAATTTCGTCAGGCTTTCCGTGGAAATACCCATAGCAAAAGCATATCCTATACTAATACTCGAGATTTCCATTTTCATTAGATGTTGATGATGAAAGAATCGTGCGATTAATACAAATGGTTTGAAAAAAGTAATGAGAGGTTCATCTATACTTAGATACTGGAAATAAGTACTTTTTTTGTAATCACTAGAAACATTGATTTGAAAAAAACATACTTACTATCTACTGTAAAAATCACTAGAAACTATAATAGGCCTACTTCTGATGTACCTGGAAATGCAGGATGCATCGAAACACACATTCACTGGGCCCACCAGTCTCCGAAAACAGTTTTCCATGTTTACGAACGCTTTTCGAAACTTTGCCTATATCAGGGGTCAGGTTTATTAACTGGACTTCGATGACGCGACGTTTATTGTACTAACATCAAAATTATATGTACAAATACAGACACAGAAGTTGTATGGTATACGCGATATTCGTCGAAATATCGTGCCGCCGTTTATTTAGGTTTCCGAATTGTCTATGTACCTAGGTGTACATTACTATACAGCTACTTGTACGTGTTAATGATTATTAATTATTTGTCGGTGGCCGACTCGTGTATACGAGTACGTGCGACACGCTACCGAAATTTCCGCGTTTTTAACTCCGACACCTCGTAAGCCATGCCAGACGATATTCCAGTTAAATAATTTAGCTCCCTGGCGAAGATATACTACCTAAATGATTTCAAGGTCGGCAATTTTTATCACTCATCTGCAGACGTAAATTTTTATACAATCGATAACGAACGAAATTGTATAATTATGACAAGATCTAACCGATAAGAAAATTTTGCACTTACCATATTGTTCCGAATCGAGGGGTGATTCAACCAGGCGACTCATCACGCTAGGTTTTTTTTCACCATTCGATGTTGGATTATGTACGTTGTAGATTAATTCATCGTGTGTAAAAAAACTTGTTTTGCAGACTCGATATGGTACATTGTTTATTTTCGAAGAGTAGGTGAAATTATTGGCTCTAAAAGTAGGAGATATTACGAAGTTATATCTTGTTTCTTTTGAACTTTCTTCCTTTGTTGGCATCTAACCTCGAAATCACTCCTATTTTTGCTCCAATTATACATTTTTGGAGATTTTCAAAAATCGTTGATGAACAAGTTGCAGAGATTTAAAATTGAAGGGGTGAATGTCTTTTAAAATACTTGAATCGAATTGAACCAGAAAATTGAACGAATTTCTGTGTAACGAGTTTTACATGAGTTCAAGATTGAATGGGCTACACAAATTACAGTAAGAAATTGTGATCTAAAAATGGTTTGATCTGAGTTTTTTTTTTTAAAACATAGATATATTTAGGACCTTGAGGGGAGGGGGGGGGGGTCAGTCAGAAAAATGACTGAAATTATTTTTCGACAAAATGTCATAAGAAGGCGGAAATTATTGAATTACGAACAATTTATCACAATTCAACATTTCAATAAAAATTCAGTCAGTAAATTTCAAAATTGAATGAAATATTGCAAAATTCATCAATTTTTGCACCAATTTCGAAGAAGTAGTTTTTGGGTGAAAATTTATCAAATTCTATTTGTTTGGTTGTATGGAAATACTTGATACTTGCATACAACTCCTGCTACAAATGTAAAGTTTGTAATTGGTTTCATTCAATGTTTGAGGTTTTCCTCTTAATTTTACCAAGATGGTCAAATTCCATGAAACTTGATGAATTTCTACAAATTGAAAGATTTTAAAATGTCGTTTTACTTCAAAAAAATTTTTTTAGCCATTTTAACCATACATAAATTGGGATTTGAGATTTTTCCATGAAGTGGTTCAATATGTTTTTTTTGGTACTTTTAAAATTTTGTATCGTGTTGCGTCATCTTGAAAAGTGCAAAAAAGTAATTTTCCCGCCAATTTTTCACCCTAAATCGGTCATTTCCTTTCGAAATTTTTTTCTCTTGTAGTATAACAGCATAGCAACCAACTATCAACCTTCATTTAAACCAGAATCGTTCATGTTTTCCAATTTTCTTTTATAAAATACCCGAAGGACGCCATTTTGGGAACCCACACCTACGAGATAACCGAAGGACCTAAAAATCAGGTCTGAAATTGTTTCAAGTCGATATCTCGACTGCTTGAATCGAACACGTAACTCACAAAATTTTCATCAATTTTTTTTAGTTACTTAAGTAGCTGAAGGGGTTCTCAACTACCCAGATCAATAAAACAAAATTTTTTCATATTGTATTTGAGACGAAATAATAATCGTGATATTTTTCTTCGATGGAGGACGTATAAATACGCATTTAAACATCGATTTCAAAGTAAAATATACGGGATCGTCGAAGTACGAGTAGGTATATGTGAGATGAGAAAAAATAACCACATATAAATTAATTTATCGTCTCGAACGTTTGCTCTTTGGTATACTCGTATTAGCCGCGTGAACCAGTAGTTTGAAAAGTATATGGTGTACTTGTAGTATAAGACGAGTTACGCGAACACACATAACTAATGGTTTGGCGCTCGAAGTCGAAGTTACCACTGCGGTATCAAACAGCACATCTTTACTCACACACATCGACTCAGCAGTCACCATCGTATGTAAAAAGTGACGGTATCGTATACGAGGCGAAGTGTTTGTAAAAAAAAATCCACACAGTATGTTGCGTTCGGTGGCCTGTATAAGAAGATGTGACAAAACGCAATAGCAATATGCACCCATTGGCTGATGCAGCACTATGAGCCTGCAGCGTGTGTACAGTACAAGTCTAGGGTATCTTCGTCTCGCACCTTACCTCGGGTTCTGCCTGCGCCGTGTTTTTTCACTTTGAAATACTAGTAGCGAAAGACAAGTTAACGTCAGGTCGTGATTTCGAATCTTGTTGAACTCTGGAGAGCAAGTCAGGCTAGTTTTGGCCACGTGTTCGATACGATGTGCGCGTACACACAGATCAAGGCCACTTTTACGTCCATTACTCGAAGACCTCTTCAAGTAACTGTGCGCCTAGTCAAAGAGTAACAGAGAAAGATGCGTTATAAAGAAAGAGATGTACGTGAAGAAAAAAAAACTACTACTAATGTAACCACACGTCGGTGTACCGGTGTTGTTATCACGTATATACGAGCTCCTCTTATGAGGTTTTACCATCACCATGGTTCCGTTTTCTTCTCTACATCGTCTGACTGCCTGTCTGTTTTTCTTTTTCTGGTCATATCGTCGTGTATTTGATGTGTGACTGGAGGAGAGGAGAAAATTACTATCAAAAAGTGATCATTATCTAGTGTATGTTTTGGACTTTGGTTCATTTTGGTTCGGTTCAATTGGTGGCAGCACGAGCTGATTGTACCAAGTGTAGAGATGATACACTTGATGACGTTGGTGTAGAATAGGGTGGAACGATTTGGACTTTATTTTCGAAAATCGAATCAGTTGACGGTACAAAAGGGTCATCAGGTGTTGAAAAAATGTACTAAAAATTTTCACGCTGCAAGGGGTTCAACGTTTGCTAACAATATGCGATGAGTACTGGGATATTGACAATTAAAATTTAAAGCAATGCAGGGTAATATACAGCAGTAATGGAGTTTTTCCTTACTTAAGACCAAAATATATCATAAGGAGGTTTCGTCAGTTTGTTGATTTGACGTGTATTCGTTGTTTGTGGATAGTGATCGGGTGGTAGTTTGAAAGTTCTAACTGTAACGTGCTGCCTGTCGGGGTTTACATCATGTAATTTTACTAAATTATAACTTTGATCACCTGTTTTACAGGGTGCGGCAGGTTACGTTCCGAAAAGCGAGTTATTGATTTTGTCATATACCTCCATTGTAGTGTAAACGTCCTGCACGTGATCAGCCGTTATATTTTTTGTTGAGCTTTTTGAGCTTTTCAAAATGAGCTAATAATTTTTTGCTCAACTTCAAAATTGAAAACATGAGTGACCATTTTTAAAAAAAATTGAAAAGAAAAAATTAAATTTTGAGAAAATAATGTTACTTTTATCTTTTTAATCGATGTAGCTCCTTCAATTTTGGAGTTGTGCTAAAAATTATTAGCTCATTTTGTAGAGCTCAAAAAGCTGAACAAAAAATGACTCTTATGAAATTTTGCATAACTTGAAAATTGAAGGAGTTATGAAGTCTACAGATTTTTAAACCATTGCAGCTCCTTCAATTTTAGAGTTAGGAAAAATATAAATTAATATATTTCATTTTGTAGGACTTGAAAAGTTCCATAAGAAAGTTTCAAAAAAAAAATTACCTATCTATATCACCAGCAGGTTACGTTTTGAAACATCTGTCAGGACTAGTGCATAACTTTGCCTCTTTGAATCCTGAGGTCGGCGAACATACATACACTTATGTATTTGTAGTTTGGGTAGCTTATCTTTGGTTTGAAGGCGGTCCGCTGCTACCGAAACACCCTGTATCATAAAAGAGAATATTCTGATTTTTAGGTAATATATATATGCCATAATGAGTTCTCGCCCGTTTTCCCGAATCCGAAATCCCGAATACTTTGTTTCCCGAATGTGACACCAATAAATTTTATTGCATCAGCCAAAAGAAATGTATTATGAAAAGAGATTTAAAATGCGATGGTATGAGTTAGCCGTCGGCTGTTTTAATTTTTGAAAAAAGTCATAATTGTTCCACCATAATGTATGAATTCCTCCCCCCCAAAAATTCTTTATAGAAAAATAATCACTTACTCCTTTATGATTATTCGTCATCAGAATTTTCAATTTGCTTGAGTTTGTTGAGTAACGGTTCAACTTTTGAAACGATTCCAATCTTGTTCTGAGATCATCATTTTGTCTCCGAAGTCCAAAACGATAATTTTCGTCGAATTTTTCATCATTTAGTCTACATTTATACGGACCACAAAGAAAATGATCTTTTGTAAAAACTTAGAAAGGTTCGTGGAATCATAAACTTCCCATTTTTATTTCAATTCTTCCTGATCACTGTACGATCCGATCTGCCATAAATTCACCCACACTACGACGAAAAGATGGTACCTCCAGTGTATAAAAAAGCCGAAGCAATACCCTCGTGCCAGACTGCGGCGCTTAATTTGGCGTGCTATATGGGCACATGACCTCTGAATGTTTCCGCACGAATTGCGTGCAGCATCGCGAACAGGAAAGACGCATCACGAGCATAATCAATGATAATTGCTGCAGCCGAATTGGTACAATAGATCGTATACTCACTGCCTGTGCCTACCTATAGACAGATACAGGTGTGCTAACGTCTACTATAGATACGGACCCTCACGAAATTATAAATACATGTATCAAGAATCCATAATACGTATGGTTCTTTTTCCCTCCATTATATTCGTTTCTGGAAATTTTCACAGTGTACTGTGGCTACCGATTAATTAATTGTTATTGTTATTTTTTTCTTGGTTTTTTTATAAGAACTTCACGAGTCTTATGACCCTTCAAATTCTAGCGTTTCCTGTTTACTTTTTCAAAGAAGCACGAACGTAAGTGGTTATTTGGTAGTTTTTCGCAATCTTCATCCGAATTGATTTTAATTTCCCGTAAATGCTGCATGAATAATTTCGCTAATAATAAAACCGCTCATAAAAATCCTTGTTTGCCGACCGCAGGATTTGAAGAGGCAAAATTATGCACTAGTCCGAGTACACCTTTCGAAACGTCGTAAGTTCACTGATAATATAGAAAAATTTGTAATTAGGATTTGAGTGCCTTGAAATTGTGTTTCGGATTTTTCTTCATAATTCGCCATGAAATTCGGTCAAGAATTTATGTTATGCAGATGATTTTGTGGAATTTGTGTGATTGTTCCAGGAGGGTGAGGAGAAATTGAAATTTTGTGAATGTCATCTTTCCAGTTGAAGTTAGGATACCTGATATTTTTCAAAAGGGAGGGAGCAGACGCGACGCAGTCATCAAAAGGTTAAAAAAAATATCGTAATACGTAGGATATCTAGTAATTTTCTAGAAATATTGCACAAAACTAATACGTTTTTCTTTCTCAACTGAGAAGGGGGACATATCCCCCTCGTAATGATTTCATCCGAGAACACAAGACACAATTTGTATTACAACATCATCTTCCCGATACCTTTCGCGAACTCGCTATCAAATTATTCACGCTGGTATGCAACCCGCTTAACAAGCCGCAAAAGGTACCTAAATAAGAAAATAAGGAAGCAGGAAACGTCGGTCGGTTCAGGCAGGGGTACGTTCGCAGCCGGACCATCGACGTACCGTACTTTTAATTAAATCTCCCTTAATTCTCGAAATTCTCGGGCTTCTGTATAAATAAGAAGAAGACAACCGAGCCATCCATAAATATCCGTACAAGTAAAATTTCTAATCGTTTGGTATAAAAGCGGACAACTTTGTTTGGTATAAAGACTTTGATAGGACACGAAAGAGAGCTAGAATGATGGGGGTGTAAGGGAGGGAGGAAATCATCGCGTATAATTCTAACTTAATTAAACGGTGGTACGCTTTGTGCTCGGTATCCTGGTATATGGTCGAATCGACGTAAAGTTATCCTCGGAGATGTTAGGAATTCGCAAGTGTTTGACGTAGAACTGACAAACCATGATTGTGGTTTCACTTGTGTCCAGCACCCCTCTGTACAAAAGTGAAAACTCAATCGGCTGGAAATTCAGGTCGGATTATACACTCGGACGAATTTATGTGTGTAAATCTTGGGCCGGTCGAGCCAGAGAGAGACGTATACAAAATACCATCCATATTATATGCTATAAAGTACGTCGTTCTAGTTCCCTCTGCTACCCTTCCACCCTCACTCCTCATCATTCTCAAAGAGTTTAAATCCCCGTTGAATGCACGATGTGATAAAATTGTTTCTCTCTTTTACCACACTCGGATGGTTTGATTTTACTTGCAAAGACGAAACAAGCAGCGAAAAAAACGACAGAATCGTATCCTTTGAGTGATCTTTGACTATTATGGCGAGATTATTCTTGGCATTTGAAATGAGGTTTTAACCGGGGCTATGTTAAAGTGGTCATTTTCCAGCATCACGTAATACCTTATAAGAGCAGCGAAATCTGCACGTAGACCGCATTCGTGTCGAGCTTTTGCGTACACCAATGTCAGAAGGAGAAAAATCGACAGCTCGAATGAGATATTCGTGTATTTCGCATCTTACGTAATCATTCCAGTACGTTCAACCGCAAAATGACAAATTAATCGAAACGAGATCGACCTACGAAGGTAATCTGTTCATAGATCAGTTCCCCTCCACTTGCCATTCGTCCTTTAGTTTATGAATATTTCGAAAATAAAAATAAAAAAAAAACGAATTCATCGATGCGTGCTTCTATTCTATTGTACTTGTAAATCGCGCCTCGTTACCGTAGTCTTTCATCGGTAATGTAAATGTTTCCTGTATACACTTCGGTTCGACCGATTAAGAAATCTATTACGATAATTTGCATGCGGTCGTTGGTATACATCTTGACCTATGATTAGATGTTTTATGTTGATCTGGGCCCGGTGGCTCGAGCAGTGCACCGTTCGAATGCGCGAATATTGGTCGAGTGATTTGTCGAGCCACCATTCGTATTCGCTCGCAAATGAAATAATTCCGGTCTTGATTGATCAGCTAACTCGAGGTATTCGCAGATGGTCTCGAGTTGATTGCGAATGGCTTGAAATAAAGGGTTAAACGAGTGGCAGAAGGGGTACTCGATGTAAAAATCTTTATTTATTTCCAAGTACGTCGGTGATTCTAATAAAAGAATAATTTTACATCTTATTGTTCTGGTACGTTTGGAAAACAAGCAAGTTGAAATAAGAAATGAGGTCTTGACACTTGTCGATTTTGCATGTGTTGGAATGGCGACTGGAGAAAAACCGTTGATCGTATTTGAATATTCGATTAAATTGGTTATAAATATATTGTGCTCCTTTCAGACTACCAAAAGCGATGATTTATTCACCATTTCGATAATTTCTCGCTCTCCCCGCGATTTGAAAATATCGCGAGACGACTTAGTGTAAACATTGCTATACGACAGAGTATTGGAAAACTGCGTAGTAAGAAAATAGCTATCAAGATTTGTACGAGTTTAATAGCAGGTTGTGATTTCGGAACCGGTTTCACAGCTGACTTCTTCGTAGTATTTATCTTTATGTTGGTCGTTTCCCTCGCCAGAGTGTATTCTTTAAATAATACCCCTTCCTTCTGCATCCACTCGGGTCCGCGTTTCGTTTATATACGTTTAACCTGTTGCTGAAATCATTAAACGTGTATATGACAGCTTTGTTTAAACAACTTTCAACCTTTTTTTCCTTCTTCTATCCCTAAAGGTTTGTGGCCTACACCCACCCGATGTGTAATTTCGACGTACGCAGTTAATAATACACAGGCTTATAGAATGAAAAAGGTCGAGATGACCGTGCCCGTAACCCTCGGCGCAGTCTCCGGCAAATAAATCATCCATGTATTATTGAAAATGATCCTTTTTTTCCTCTTCTTTCGTCTCTCTATATGTATCGGATTCGAAGAATTGCACGATTTGGTTTTGTTCTCTATTCTAAAGGGTATGAATATTGGAGGTAAGAGGCTGCAAGAGGGTTCAACGTACTCGGTAGCTGTTTATAGGTAATGTGATGGTAAATGACGAGGGGCGGCCCAGCTCCCCATCTCATGTTATGTACCTACGAACCGATTTTTCTTCGATTATAAAAATATTTTAGCAAAAATCAATTTTGGCCAAAATCATCGTTTTTTATCATTTTTTGTCGAAATTGTTCTTTTCAAGGTAGAAAATGTAATTTTTGGTCAAAATCTAAGTTTTTTATCAATTATTTTTTTTATGATCCAAATTGTGAATTTTTGTCAAAATTGTCGTTTTTGGCTGAAGTCATCATTTTTTGGTCCGAAATGTTATTTTTTGTCAAAATTGTAATTTTTTTTGTCAAAACTGTCAATAAAGTATACCAATACTACAATGTTTTCAGTGGGACAAATAGTCATACTACATTGTTTTATAACCATATGCAGTATTGGTTTCTATAGATCTGTATGTTGTGGAAATGTTGTAATATTAGCAATACTCAGATTCGAAGTTTTTTTTTTATCATTTTATCACTAAAATTTACGTTTTAATTACCCGGATTTTTAAAATAAAACTGATGCAAAATTGAAATTTTCCGTGATTGGAGCTTTTTTTTCTTTTAACCACTTTTCGAAATTATCATAACACTTCAAATATTTGTCTTTTGAAATCGCCGGCAATAAATTGGCTTCAGCTTGATGCGCAATATTCTTTAACTCTGACGGTGTCTGGAGGTTAAACTCCTCTTCTAATTCACTCATCATGAATAATAAAAAAATGCATAACCAATATTTAACAAAAACATACGCGAATGCGTGAAACTAGGGCACTATAACAGGGGGTATGCCGGTCCGCCATTTTCTTCCTTCAAGAAAAATCCGAATTTTCATGTTTTGAAGGGATTTTGGGGATTTTTAATGCATTTTTGATCACAAAATCGTCTAAAAACAATTAATTTTCATATCAGTAGTTTCAAAAGTTGATAATTA
>FIZU01013815.1:0-22553 GCA_900064475.1 Pseudococcus longispinus | reverse complement strand
AACTTGAAAATTGAAGGAGTTATGAAGCCTACAAATTTTCAAATCATTGTAGCTCCTTCAGTTTCAGAGTTAGGCAAAACATGAATATAACTCATTTTGTAGAGCTTAAAAAGTTCTACAAGAAAGTTTCAAAAAAATTTGCCTATCTATATTATCAGTTGATTTACGACGTTTTGAAACATCTACAAGAACTAGTGCATGACTTCGCTCCTTCAAATCCTAGGGTCGGCAATCTTGCACGTGCTTATGTAGTTTGGGTAGCTGCATCTCTGGTTTGAAGGCGGTGCATTGCTACCAGAACACCCTGTAGATATTTTTATCGTACATTTGACTTTTTGGACTTTGTTTTGTCAGGCAGCTTTTCAGAAATCATGATGACTTTCAGATATTTTGTCAGAATTAAAAGTTTTGAACTTGAAAAAAATTCAGATATTATGCTGACTTTTGAACATTTTGTCAGGCAGCCTTTAAAAAAGAAATTGTTCAAATTTTCAAAAGTCGGACATTATGCTGGACTGGATTAACCTGACTTTTTGAACTAGGGAAAACTTCAGAGATTCTGACTTTCTGGATTTGAGAAAAAGTGTATGAAGTGAGCAGCAGATTTTTCGAAACCACTTTCTGGACTTGAAAAATTTCAGAGAGATCAGTCTGACATTTAGGCAATTTACAAGACAGAGGTTTACCTGCCTTTTAGACATTTTGTCAGAATTTTAACTTTTTGGACTCGAAAAATTCAAGAGATTCGACTTTTAGGAACTTCTGAAAATTTTGATCATTTCAAAATGTGATTTTTAAGCATTTTTTCAGGCACTGCAACATTTTGTTAGGCTTGAAATGAAAAGTGGAAGCATATTCTATGTTTTATGGTTTCATACTTGGTAGTAACAGAACCAGTCAGGGGAATCCAAGGGGCAGAGCCCCCTTAAGTGATGCACAGAAGACCCGAATTATTTCATACATCGACAGAAAAATTTCATACTGCATCAGCGATCCCCCCTCCCCCCGATAATGTTTAGAAGACGAACTTTATACCAAAAAATTTGAATTCTTCAAAAGTTGAAAAATATCCTCTTTGAATTTTGATGACCAAATAGAAATTTTTTGAAATTTTGAGTCGAGTCAATCCCAACCCCCTAGAATCCTTTCTGATTTTTTTATTCCACTTAACCACCTCTCTTTCCATGTTTCCTAGACATGTGGGGTTTTGGTCCATTACCTTATCACAAATGGATTCCAGAGGCCAAAGATCAAAAAAAATGAGAGGGGGAAAAAACTCCAAATTTTGAAAATAAAATAAAATTTGAAAACCCTCAACGAGAGTTGCGTGTTCCATAGTAGCAAGATCCACTTGGCCGGATGTAAAGTCCAGCTGAGTCCACTTAGCCGGACGCAGAATGCAGCCCGATGCGAATATGTCCGGACACAAAATGCAACCCGATGTGAAAATTCAATAGCGCGCAATCGCAGCCCCCCAAAAAAAATCCAGCGTTCGAAGCAGCCGATCTAAAAAGAGAAAGAGAGAGAAGGAGAGAGAAGGAGAGAGAATAAAATAGAGATAAGAAAAACGAACAAATTTATCAAACAGCGAGGGTAAAAATGTATGCGAGATCAGAGACAAACTTCAACAACGGGAAATAGCCCGATCGAGAGGCGACGAAAACATCGTATCGGAAAGCTTATATCTATTTGGCGCAACACTTTACCTGCGAGTACGAAACTACTACAACGTAGTACGTTTCGTACTCGCAATAAACTATACGCGTCGATTCCCATCCGTTACAAGAACACCTGCACAGTGGCATTCAAATTGAAAATTTTCAAAAATTTGGAATCGAGCCCCACCCCTCAAATTTTTTTGGTAAAATGAAGGGAAAACAGGCTAGGGGGGTTCAAAAAATTACATTTTGATTTCTCGTGCTTGATAGCGT
This sequence comes from Pseudococcus longispinus, assembly GCA_900064475.1. Lineage (NCBI taxonomy): Eukaryota > Metazoa > Arthropoda > Insecta > Hemiptera > Pseudococcidae > Pseudococcus > Pseudococcus longispinus. The sequence continues at coordinate 20,622 of FIZU01013815.1, read as the reverse complement.
TAAAAAATCTTGATTTTGGGATCCATCGTTCCTCCTCGTTGGACTCGGTCTTTCGGGCTTCGCCAGCGGCCCATCCCCCTGAAGTCCCCTGATTGGTTCTGTTGTCGTACTAATGAAAGTATACGATTCAGGGACTTCAAAAACTTGAGACAAGGGTAACGAGCTGGCTAGTAAATATTATCCATGAAAAAATATTTTTGATTACCTTAATAATAATGATTTTCTTGCCAAGGAATTAAATTGAAAGGGCTAGAAAATTGATCTGCAACAAAAAATCCTAAAAAATTGGTAGTCGTGAAAATTAATGAAACCATGAAAACTGAACAAATTTTTCTGCTTCTCAGTATCAAAATAAAATATTCTACGAGTTTTATAAATTTAAATGGCCTTTAGTCCCTTAACTTTTGGCTTTCTGCAAAAAATCACGAGAACATGTTTTCTTCTCTTGAATTTTTTGTGTCGAAATTGGCATTCGCAGACCCTTCAATTTCGACGTTGAACACAAAAATCGTCATATGATAATTTACTTGGTTTTTGAGGACCTTTTCTAATGCAATTTCCCATTTTCAAAAAATTTGCTTACTCTTCAAATGACCACGATTTTTCTCGAACCTCTCTTCAATTACAATAAAATTCAGATTCTCCGCCACATTCGTACAGCACAAATACCTGTATCTAGCATTTTCATGCACTGTGCTTCTTTTCCTCAACCAAATCTTCCGAACTGTACCAGATTTTCGGGCGAATTCCAATCAAAACTACCATTATCAAGCTTATACCTCTACGTATACCACACTCGTACTCGTAGTACACACGAATCAAACGAAGTGAGAAGCCTTTCGGGCATCGCATCGTGGCAAATTGAACCCAGCCGAATACGATTCGCTCGCCCACTCCGCAAAGGATTTAATTTACCTCTCGGACGAGCGAGACGGGAGAAACGAAAGGCAAACGTATATTTTCACGGTACGACGGGTTACAAGTCGAACTGATTGATTTAGGAGCACGTACGCATAAATTTACATTTTCGGCAAGTCGTGTTCTTCGTTCATCGTTGCTCGCGTAGCCTATCGCAAAATCTCCCCTTTTTTTCCTCGCCACCCTACCTTTCCACCAATTCGTCGAGTTTTCCTTTTCTCCAACACCGTCGTCTTGGTCGCGGCGCTATGCTGGCCCCGAAAAAAGAATATAACAGGATACAGATGGTTGTTGCGGGTTGCATATTACACGTTTTACTATAGGAAACGAGCGACGCGACGTAAAGGATACGATAGCGATATGTGTACGGGTATGGTATGGTTTAAAGGCGAGATACGATACTTTTGGTCGACGTCAATTTTGTTGCGTGTGTTTTTGCAGTGAGAGAGTGAGAGAGGCAGTCGAACGAGAATGGAGAAGATTTGGGAAAGCCGACCTTTCATTGTGGGTTATATATCAAAGGTTTTCGGTTACATAAGTGACATTTAAACGGCAAAAAGGGTAGAAATTTTAGTTGTACGTTGTGTAATTTGAATTACTTCAGTCAACTTTATGGATGGGTGCATCTTTTCTGCGCTCGCTCTCTTGTACTCGTACGTACGTAGCCTTATATGCCTATATCGCAGCCGTGCCCCTTGTCGTCGTGTTTCTTCTTATTGTAGTATGTACATTCTTACGGTAGTATTTCGTACTTGTACGAATATAGTGGCATTGGTGGGTATGCTAAAGCTATTTACTGCAGAGTGGAGGTTGCTCTGGAGGTTTTTTTGGGGATGGATAATAATTTACGTCGAATTAGGGATACTTTAGTGTGGGGTGGTATTTGCTTTTTTCGATTCTGTGACAATCTCCAGAGACTAAACGATATGAAATTGATGGGAGATTGGCAGAATTGAGAATATCCTTCGAAACGTGCAGGATTATCGACTTATTGGTGTTGGGGTTGGAACCTATAGTGATTATCGAAGGGATCACAGAATCATATATGAAGAGATTGGGAATTTTTCCAAAATCTTTGTGGATAAAACTGCAATGAGTTGATTAGCTCGATATTTTTTTCGAACGAGTACTCAAACATATCTCAGCATTTGACTGGGCCATGATTTTTGAAAAGTGAACTCATAATGAAGTATATGATTCGAAATTTAGTTGAGTAGGGCCAGGCAGAATAGAAGTGAAGGAAGAGGGAGGGTAGCTTGCTCCCTTCACAAAATTACAGAATTAAAATTTTAGAGGAGAAAATTCGCGCTTCATTTTTTTGTAAATTATTTTACCCATCTTTGGATTTTGAGTGGAAAAAATTGCAAAAAATTGGATGTGAAACTGGAACTCCAAAAAATTTTTATCAGAGTCAAAACTTTGAAATTTTAGCTCCCTTCTCCGTCAATCCAACTGCAGTTCGTCCCTGAATGTAACTATAAGTAAAAATCGATAAAAAATAATAGTATCTTATCATGATCACACCCCCCTCCCCCTTTCCTCAGAAAATTCCTGAAACTGAACCAGTTTCAAGGATGATAAGTTCAATAAAATTATTGGTTGAATTTAATGAAATGGGGAAAAAATAATTGAATACGATGAGCCATGAATAATACTGAATAAAATTGAAAAAAATTGACGAAATAGAGAAAATTCTCGGAAAACTGATGAAAACAATAAAATTTGAGTTCTTATTAAAGGCTTATGGAAGTTTGGTGAAGAAATTTTAAAGAATGTAAGCTATAAGAGATATTTATTTTATCAATATTTATGAATTTTTTCACTCTTCTTTCACTATAATAATTTTTTTCACTTTTTGTTGTTTTTTTTTGTACAGATGAGTACATTTTCTGCCTAGGGGTTAGGAAAATTTTTGCGTCACGAAATTTTATTACTTTGAGTAACTTTTTGAACTTGGAAAATTTCAGAAATCCTGCTAGTCTAAGCTGAATGACTTCTTGTATTCATACATCATGAAAATTGTTAAAATTTTCATAATAATGTACAATATGATTAAATCGGTAAAAAAATCAAAAAAATTGTAGCAAATGTTGTTGAAATTATTGAAAATTTTATAAAAAATCAGCCCAAATGTTGTAAAAATTGTTGAAAATGTGATAAAAAATACCTATTGAATTTAAATATCATACATTTGGCCATAAATCCACGAAAACTGTCGAAAATCTCGTAAAAAGTATTATAACTAAAAACCATTCGAAATGTGACAAAAAATATGAAAAAAATCATGAAAATCGTCGAAAATATTGTTGAAATTGTTAAAATTATCGCAGTATTGTAATTTTAAAAATTTCTAGAATTTTCACTAAATTTTCATAACTTTTTAAATGAATTTGGCGTTATTTATATTGATTTTTATGAAAATTGTGAATATTGCAACTTTTTTTCTGACTTTTCAATCAATTTCACAACATTTTCCAACAATTTTTCGGAATTTTTTCACAACTTTTGCATGATTTTCGATACTTTTTATGAGTTTTTTGGCCATTTTAACGATGTTTTTACTAATTTTATATGAAAATTTTGAAAATTTCAACACCATTTTTGACAATTTTTGAAATTTTTTGGTCATTTGATGATTTTTTTTTTGAAAATTTGAAAATTTTGCCATCAATTAGTGATGTGAATAAATTTGAAAAAAATCTGTTGACTGAAAAAGTAACCAATCTCAAAATTTCTCTGAAGAAAAAATTGATTCGAAAAAACTTCTTTTAAAAAATTCTTCGGAAAAAGCCTTCGAAAAATTTGAGAAAAGTTCTGTTGAAAAAGTTTTAAAATTAGCTAAAAAATGTTTTTTTTTTTCACTGAAGTTTATCCAAGAGTATTTTCATAAAAAAAATTTTATTATTTTTTGGTCATCTGATGATTTTCTTTTTTTGAAAATTTTTTTAAATTTTTTCTACTAAAATTTGTGATTTTGAAAAATTTGAAAAAAATGGTCCAAACTTTTTTTCGGAGAAAAAGTTTAATGAAGAATTAGTTCCAAAATCCTCTGCAGAAAATATTGATTCAGAAATTTTTTTTAAATAATTAACAAATTTAAGTCCTCTTGAAAAAGTTTTAAAATTAGCTAAAAAATGTTTGACTTTTTCACAAAAATTTTTTCAAGAGTATTTTCCATTTTGTTATTATTTGTTATTTTTTGGTCATTTCACGATTTTCTTTTTGAAAATTTGAAAATTTTTTGCAATTTCTCCCTCTAATTTGTAATGTGAATAAATTTGAAAAAAGTGGTCCAAACTTTTTTCGGAAAATAAAAAAAATGACTGAAAAATTATTTCAAAAATCCTCTGCAAAAAAATTGATTCAAAAACCTTTTTTGTGGAAAAACCCGTGGAAAAATACGAGAAAAGTCCTCTTGAAAAAGTTTTAAAATTGAGTATTTTCAATTTTTTATTATTTTTTGGTCATTTGATAATTTTCTTTTTGAAAATTTGAAATTTTTCTTCAATTTTTCATACTAAATTTTGATGTGAATAAATTTGAAAAAAATGGTCCAAACTTTTTTCGGGAAAATAAAAAAGTTGACTGAAAAATTATTTCAAAAATCCTCTGCAGAATAAATTGACTTTAAATAATCAAAAAATTTTGCGGGTAAAAACCTTTGAAAATTTTGAGACGAGTTCTCTTGAAAAAGTTTTAAAATTAGCTAAAAAAATGTTTGTTTTTTTCACAAAAAATTTTCCAAGAGTAGGTATTCTTAAAAAACTATTTTTAAAAATTTTTTTTTGCTCATTAGATGATTTTTTTTTTTGAAAATTTGAAAATTTTTTGCAATTTTTCTTACGTACTAATTTATGACGTGAAAAAATTTGAAAAAAATGGTTCAAACTTTTTCGGAAAAATAAAAAAGTTGAATGAAAAATAATTTTAAAGATCCTCTGCAGAGAAAATTGACTCAAAAACATTTTTTTAAAATAATTTTAAAAATTTTTGGAAAAAACCTTTAAAAAATTTGAGAAAAGTTCTCTTGAAAAAGTTTTAAAATTAGCTAAAAATGTTTGTTTTTTTACAAAATTTTTTCCAAAAGTAGGTATTTTCAAAAAATTCTGTAAAAATCCATTTTGATAAGAATTGTCATTTGAAATTTTTTAAAACAAATGTTGGTAGAACAAAAAAATAGGTTTATTTCAATTTTGCAAGATTCAAGTCATAATTTTTTTTTTGGGGGGGGGGAGGGGTAGAGAATTAGTCACATTATTTGTGATTTTTTCGATCGATGCTGTCACAATTTTCATAAAAACCAGAGTATCGAATCATTTTCTAACATTGCTTTTCAATAATACATTCAAAGTTACCGAACATTCAATCATCCCCGCTCCCCGTCACCTCCAATAATAAAAATTATAGATGGACTCTCAACTCAAAGCTAAATATATCCACGTTACAAAAAATGCTTTGCTATAAAATTTAATGAACTACGAATATGTTGTGATACTTTTCAAAATATTGTTCAATGTTCATTTATTCTACTTGAGAGAGTACTCTGACGCCATCAAGAAATGTAAACAATTTTTACGACACATACAAACGTACCTACACGACGATTACACTCGAACAAAAAAAGAATCAATGTGGGGAAATTTTTTCCAGCTGTACTCTTTTATTGAAACAGACAATTAGTATTATAAAATCGATAAAATTTAATGAAATTAAAAAAAAAAGATTAAAAATAGTTCGAAGAAAAGGAAAATTGGCGTTAGATTTAATCTGAAATAAATCGCGGTGTAAATTGACAAAACATGATAACGCCGGCGAAATTCATCGAACAAGTATCGTCCGACGACCGCGATGGAAATTGAAAATTACTCGATTCGATCAAACTCACTATCTACATCCATCAGCAAATACTAATCGCACGAAAACGGAATCCCTGCCAGAGAAGGGTTGATTCGTCGATGGCCACGCTCGTCGTCGAGTCATCCGAATCCTTTCGTCGGCTGCTGCCGCCGCTCGTCGGTAATAATGACTGAAAATGGCTGGTAAAACATGTAAGCACGAGGCATACGTATTAATTAATATACAAATTGTAGGTATTCGGCGCGTACGTATAATTTTAATTTAATGGATATTAACGAAGACGTCGTTGTCGGCGGTGTGTGGCGATGGATGGCGCGGGCGCAACACCAGGTGTCCGTGGCCATATGTTGCCAATTCGTGTGTTCGAGCACCTGGTAAAATAAAAGCATCGTACTTCGATAGATGAGGATTTCAATATTGGTCTTTTTTTTCACTCTGTGGCTCATTTCGAGGTTCTCTGCTCGGTGAGATTTATCGGTGCGGTGAATTACGTAGGCCTATATGATGCAGATAGGCAACAAGTACAGCAGACATAGGCTTGATATGTATTTGTAAATGGATCATATAGCTTAAGAATGTCTCTCGAATGAGATAAGTCTGCCGATGAATTTGAAAGGGTATCCCTCGTTAAAGCTGGTGATAAATTTCGTACGTTGCGGGCCAAAAATATGCCAGTCATCGAATTAATCAACTCGTCAATTTTAGTAAACGGCCTGGCTTTTATCGTGGGTACTGATATCGTGCAGAAATTGCTCAATATGGTAGCTACCTCTATCGTTAGGCCCCCTCGCCCTTTCTAGAAGAACTCACTTATTACGACAACGACTCGATGGTGCATTTCGCCACGTAATGTTCCAAGTACACGTCGCACCGCTCTGTGCTATGGTCAGATGGGCTAATAACTCGCGACCATTAAATTCTTTCGGGGTGGGTTAATGATTGCGTCGATTACGAGCGAACCGTCGCTCGGTCGGCATCGTCGTGTTACATGCCACTCAACGAGCCACCACTTAGGTAGCTTTTGATAATTACATCGTCGTAGTAGTCGAATATCGTCTCCTGGTTGGTTTTTGTAGTCTGAGGTAATCAATCAAATTATTATTAACAGGGTGGGTCGAGTTGGTCTTGCTAGCATACAATAAGATGACAAATAGGTGCAAAATTTCACGCTCGAAAGGTTTCGCTGACTAGTCAGATGCGACGTGCATCTTGCGTATTATTTCCAAGTACCAAATGTAGGTACCTTAGCACGAAATTACCTATTTACGACGCGATAGTGTGTGTTTTTATCGAGTTTCTCGGTATTATTATTATTATTTCAGTATATGCAGTGTGTTGTACGTATGTTTCGTTATAAATTCGTATGTACATATTAACAATATACAATGTATAGTTTACCTGCTCTCCGCCTCGCTCGTGTCGACAAACAATTCGGCGTCGAGGCACGTACAGCGTTAAGTATCATTTCCTCCTTTAACTAAATGCACATGTACGGCGTGTAATCTGGTTTGCCATATTTGAGATCTTAATTAACCCCGCCAATTAACTCGAGACGGTATGCTAATACGAGTCTTGTAAAGGTTGCGTGTCTGAAATGGTTTTTTTCTCTCTCTTTCCACGCTCGGATTGAGGTATTTTGCGATAATTTCGTGTACTTGGTTGTTTTTCGTTCGAAGAGCACGTTATGTGAGAGGTGAGACGAAGCAAGTGCTTGGGGAAGGTGACTGGGAGGTGGAAAATTTGATGGGGGAAGAACAGTAGCTATTTGTGTGTGTTTTTTTTTGAACGAAAAGCGTTTTTGTGAGAGAGTGTGATTGAAGTGGGTGCAAGTTGACGAAGAAGATGAGGAAAAAGAAGCTGAGGTGTTGGGAAAAAATCAAGGAGATGAGGAGATTGATTTTTTTTCGATATTTTTTTCTCAAGTACAGTCTCGAGTTATTATTTATTGGAAGTTATTGCTGTTATGAAAAATTTTATTGATTTTTTTACCTATTATTCAATTTTTGAATGTTTGAATACGGTGATGGAATATACTTCAAATTTTATCAGATTTGATTGAGATCGCCAATTTGGAGAAGGATATGTGCTATGGCCAGAACCCAGGAGTCATCCTAAAAATTTCTGCATTGCGAGAATTTTTCAAAAAAGCCTCCTGACCCCCTCCCCCCACCACCATCTGGTCATTTCCATATACATTTATAAAATCCACGACGTGTCTGTCTGTAACGCTGACATTTTTCGTGACTTTTAGACATTTTGTCAGACTTTATGAAACTTATAAGAATTTTGAATAAGAAACCGTAATATTTTCCTTGATGAAATTTAAAAAAAAAAACTAAAATTACCAAAAAAATGATTTTTACCTTGAAATGGCAATTTTGACTGAAATATTCAAAAGTTTGACGAAAATAATGACCAATGACGAAAAATAACAATTTTAACCAAAAATTACTATTTTTACATTGAAATTGCAATTTCGATCCAAAAAATGACAATATTGACAAAAAATGATGATTTCGGTCAAAAATGATGAGTTTGACAAAAAATTACACTTTTTACCTTTAAATGTCAATTTTGACCAAAAATTACAATTTTTACAAAAAGTGACAATTTTTACAGGAAGTGACAATTTTTACAAAAATTGACAATTTTTAACCTGAAATGACAATTTTGACCAAAAATTGTAATTTTTACTTTGAAATGGCAATTTTTACAAAAAATGACAATTTTCACCTTGAAATGACAATTTTTACAAGAAGTGACGAGTTTTACCTTAAATTGACAATTTTGACCAAAAATAACAGTTTTTGCCTTGAAATGACAATTTTTACAAAAATTGACCATTTTTACCTTGAAATGACAATTATTACAAAAATTGACATTTTTTACAGGAAGTGACCATTTTCACAAAAATTGACCATTTTCACAAAAATTGACCATTTTTACAAAAATTGACATTTTTCAACTTGAAATGACAATTTTGACCAAAAATGGTGATTGTAACCAAAAATGGTGATTTTTACTTTGAAATGGCAATTTTTACAAAAAATGACAATTTTCACCTTGAAATGACAATTTTTACAAGAAGTGACGAGTTTTACCTTGAAATGACAGTTTTTGCCTTGAAATGACAATTATTACAAAAAATGACAATTTTTACAAGAAGTGACAAGTTTTACCTTAAAATGACAATTTTGACCAAAAATGACAGTTTTTGCCTTGAAATGACAATTTTTACAAAAATTGACGATTTTTACCTTGAAATGACAATTATTACAAAAATTGACAATTTTTACAAAAAGTGACCATTTTCACAAAAATTGACCATTTTTACAAAAATTGACCATTCTTACAAAAATTGACATTTTTCAACTTGAAATGACAATTTTGACCAAAAATGGTGATTGTAACCAAAAATGGTAATTTTTACTTTGAAATGGCAATTTTTACAAAAAATGACGATTTTTACCTTGAAATGACAATTATTACAAAAATTCACAATTTTTACAGGAAGTGACCATTTTCACAAAAATTTACATTTTTCAACTTGAAATGACAATTTTGACCAAAAATGGTGATTGTAACCAAAAATGGTAATTTTTACTTTGAAATGGCAATTTTTACAAAAAATGACAATTTTTACCTTGAAATGACAATTTTTACAAGAGGTGACGAGTTTTAGCTTGAAATGACAGTTTTTGCCTTGAAATGACAATTATTACAAAAAATGGTGATTGTGACCAAAAATTGTGATTTTTACTTTGAAATGACAATTTTTACAAGTAGTGACGAGTTTTACCTTAAAATGACAATTTTTACAAAAATTGATGATTTTTACCCTTGAAATGACAATTTTTACAAGTAGTGACGAGTTTTATCTTGAAATAACAATTTTAACCAAAAATGGCAGTTTTTGCATTAAAATGACAATTTTTACAAAAAATTACACTGTTTACAAAAGTTCACAATTTTTACAAAAATTTACAATTTTTACAAAAATTTACAATTTTATACAAAAATTTACAATTTTTACAAAAATTTACATTTTTGACTAAAAATGTCAATTTTTACAAAAAATCACAATTTCTACCTTGAAATAACAATTTTTACAAAAAATGGAAATTTTCACCCTGAAATGTCAATTTTTACAAGAAATGACATTTTTACCTTAGAATGACAATTTTGACCAAAACCATCTGTGAGAAACGGAGATTGTGATCAAAAATTACACTTTCTCCGTTGAAATAACCTTTAAAATCACAATTTTGACCAAGAAATGACCATTTCGACAAAAATGACACTTTAATTGGACTAGAAAATGAAAAATTACAAAAAACTATTACAAGTCTCTTGAAATGTCTGAAAGTCAAATTTTGAAACAATCTAAATTTTTCCAAGTTCAAAAGTCAATTGACCACTTGATAAAATGTTCAAAATGGAAAAAATCAGAATTTCTAAAATTCTGCAAATCCAAAAAAAATCGTTCGAAATCTGAAAAAATTTTCAAGCTCAAAAAGTCTAACGGTTTTGTCTGACAATGTGTTCAAAAGTCAGCATTATCACTGAAATTTTCCAAGTCCCAAAAGTCGGTGGAAATCTGAAAATTTTTCAAAGCTTAAAAAAGTCTGACAAAATGTCTAAAAGTCAGCGTGGCGGAATTTCGTGTGTTTTTTTTGCAGGTTTCGTCATCGCAAAAGCATATCCTATGCTAACATTAACCCTCAGATTCTTGATTAGCCACCTGAAATTAGTCGAGAAAACATAGATCTTGCATTTAAATTATCGAATGGTATTTTTTCTTGAAATTTTCGTGGTTTACAACGTTTTATTTGGAATTCGGGTTTTCTTAGTTCCTTAAAGTTATTCATTTTTTTTGATTTTTCAATTTTAATCATTGAATAATTCATGATTTTTATTAGGTATTTCTTTCGATTTCATCAAATTCCTGATGTTGGTGAAATTTTCCAATTTCATTCCCTTCTTAACTGAATTAAAAAAAAGTTCAACGTTTTTTTTTTCAAGTTGAAGTACCTATCTGCCAATTTTAAATTTTTGTAAATTTTTAAAATACGATTATTTTTTTTGAATTTCAGCATTTTCATGGTCATCAAAAATTTCTTTCTGTTTCATTTATTTCTTACTTTTAATCAATTTTTGAATTTCAAACCCTTTCCAACTCGATAACGCAACGTTTCCCAATCGATTTCTCGACAGTTTATTGACCCATCGAACATTCGCCCCGAAACCACTTTCGAAAAAGAAAAAATTTGGCAAAATCTTACAACGCAACATCACCCTACAAAACCGTCAATAAACTTCGCGACTCGCGTACATTCAGAAATTAAACTCAACGCAGCTAACCGCATTGTCGATTTCATGTCAGAAAAGTTGTCTACACGACGGAGCGAAGGAATCTGCTGTTCATTGTACCTTACTACGTATACGTTCGAACGTGGTGGTAGTCTACTTCGCCATTGAAGATTTGGTGGTTGCTTCGATACATTTTCTCCAAACTTTAGCTATCGATGTAAAAGCCACATAATCGATGAAATTCCGAATAATTGAAAATCGTTGGAAAAAACAGCTTGGATTGTGTGGGCCCTCTTGTAGAATTGGCTTCTTGTGTTACAAATGTAATTTTTTGTCGGTCGTATGAGAGTACTGCAAGGACTCATGTCGTCTCGCTGCTCTTATTTCAGCGTGTAAGATTAATTATGTCATAGACAGTGTGGTTTTAAACGAGTACATATGCATTATACATGGCATAGTACGTACTATATCTGCTCTCCTTTCATCTCTCATTGTCGCTCGTTTCCAAACACAGAATTCGTATATACGAATGAAACACATCACCGGTGCTGGGGTGAGCATTATCTTAGCAGCGTTCATCGTTTAAACAGACCTTTATGTAATAAGGTTGTTAACAATTTTCCACTTTGATAACAACAAATTATCTTGCTAATTCGTTGCTGGGGTTTGAATACGTTTCGAATATTGCTTTTTCGAATGATACTTGCTGCATATTGTAAGAGTGTTCGTGTGCAGCTCTTTTAATGTAAATTCACGAGCCAGTCTTTTGGTGACCCTGCCAACTTCATTATTGAAAAACCATTTTGAATGTTTTCTGCGAAATTATGATGACTTTTTATGAACTTTTGGTGCTAGGATGATTGAATTTCTTGAAACAAGGTCGTGATGGAAAATCTTGACGATTGAAAATGTCTTTGAATTGATTGAAATGTGACTATTGCTCATATTGGCAAATTGTATTTCATTTTCTCTTTCAAATTATCGATATTGCAACCTCGAAATGTAATTTTTTGATTTGAAATTCGAAGCTGAACTGCATCTTGTTTTGATTGCTTTCCATTCTCATTTTACAGCTTATTCTATACAAATAGATTGCTTTTATGTAAACGATATGGCTCCTTAATTTATTCTTTTTTAATCTCCACACCCCCTTCTTCCTCCATCCTTTTCGTAGCATTTCGCTACTTAATCGACGACTGATTTCTAAATATATCTCGCCACCTACGATTCCTCTCTTTCGATACCTGTCTACTTAATCCAACGTGAACGCGTTGGCAGATCTTTCGCTCTCCTTACTCGCGGCAATTCTTCAACGTCAATTATCTCTCAGGCGAATCTCGCACCGAAGCGAAATTTCCACCCACCACCTCGTATAATCTCGTAACGAAAAACTTATCAGAGGATAACGACTACGTGTTCACATACTATATACATATACGACACATCGACGAAAATCCAAAAGGGGAAAAAAAGTTAACTGGGCTCGAGCGCGATACTGATCAACCATTCTTTTAACGTACTTGGCCAACTCGACAGAAGCCATCGCAGAGGTGGCTAATTTCACGAACGAAAATAGCTTATTGTAAAGTTCTTCTTTTATTGCTAAAAGAATCCCTTTCTTTACTCGATCTTCGGTCCTAGCTAGTTTTTCTCGTGCTTTTTTTTTTTGACACCACATTCCAACCATTTAGCGAAGAATTCATTTCGCGTTGCTCCCCTCTACGCTGATTCTTTTGCGATGTACTAATGTCATTCGGCATTGAGAGGGGAGGAGGTACAGAGCAATACGAGAGTTCGCTGACGGTGTTGTAATTAACTGAGCTATGTTCTCAAATGGCTTTTTAATTGCATTTTGGCATTTTAAGTTATTTCGCTGATGCGTTTTTGCAATCTGTTCCGTGGTGTTTTTTTGCCCGAGTATTTTTCGATTCGTGGCTGGTAGCTGAGCGTATTTTATAAGTTTCGATGGTTCATTGTGCTTTGGTAGAAGCTAATTTTCTCGAGAATTTAACGTTCTTATGCTGAGTCCTGTTTAAGTATTTGCACTGACATATGCATAAAAGGTAGTTATTTTCTTTACATTTTTTCGATGAAAAAATGTTCAATTGTTGGAATCACATTCCTATTTTGTCACGTAATAAGTGACGTATGTCATAATTCATTCATGACGTGATATTTATCACTTAATGTAGGTACACGTGAGTACATTATTTGGCCAATTTTACTCGTTGCTTGTTACGTACGTTACACTTGTCACTTGATTTTTGTCATTTGCGACGTTAGGCGGCGAAATTCCCCGACGATGACTTTTCGACATTTTGTCAGATTTTGTTGAACTTGGGAAAAAATTCAGAAATCATACTGATTTTTAGATATTTTGTCAAACTGTCTTTCGGAAATCATGCTGACTTTTGTTTTCAAATTATAAGTTTACAAAAGTGAGACAATTTGTCGGATATCAGAAATTGTAAGTTGAGAGATTCTGACTTTTTGGACATGAAAAAATTTACATTGCTCCAAAATTTGACTTTTAGATATGTGAACTTCCATCGGATAAGGTCACACTTTGACATATTTGGCCACCATGTGAAGTGGGACTTTCCCCCAAATTTTATTTTTTTGCAATGTGGGACCTTTTCCAATGGAAGGTCACATACTGGGTGTTTCAGTCGTAATGCACCACCTTCAAACCAAAGATGGAGCTACTCAAACTACATAAGTGTATGCGTGTTTGCCAAACCCAGGATTTGAAGGGACAAACTTATGCACTATGTTCTTGTCACATGCCACGTGTTAATGTTGGTGTCACTTGCCACATGTTAGTGCCACTTTTTGCCAGTTAGTGTAACTTTTCACCTGTTAGTGTCACTTTTCGTATGTTGATGTCACTTGTAACATTTTAATGACACATTTCATATGTTAATGTCACTTGTCACATGTTAGTGGCACATGTCACGTGGTAGTGTCACTTTTCACCTGTTAGTGTCACTTTTTGTATGTTAGTGACACTTGTCACATGTTAATGGTACTTGTCACATGTTAATGTCACGCGTTAACAGCACATGTCACATGTTAATGCAACATGTCACATGGTAGTGCCACATGTCACATGTTAGTGCCACTTGTCGCGTGTTAGTGTCAATTTTTACATCTTGGTGCCACTTGGCACATGGTAATGCCACCTGTGACATGTTAGCGTCACTTTTTTATGTTAGCGTCACTTTTTGTATGTTAGTGACACTTTTCGTGTGTTAATGTGACTTGTCACACAATCTTGTCACTTGTCACATGGAAATGTCACTTGTCACATGGAAATGTCACTTGTCACGTGGAAATGTCACTTGTCACGTGGAAATGTCACTTGTCACATGGAAATGTCACATTTCACATGGTAATGTCACGTGTTTGTGTCACTTGTCGCATGTTGGTGTCACTTGTCACATGTTGGTGTCACTTGTCACTAGTTAATGTGACTTGTCCCATGTTGGTGTCACTTGTCACACGATGTTGTCACTTGTCGGTGTCACTTGTCACATGGAAATGTCACTTGTCACATGGAAATGTCACATTTTACATGGTAATGTCACATGTTTGTGTCACTTGTCACATGTTGGTGTCACTTGTCACATGTTGATGTCACTTGTCACTAGCTTTGGCGCCAGTCTGCTCGTAACAGACACTCACAAATGACTCGCAGACTCAGAGTCGACTCCCAGTTGGACTCCGAGTCATTGTTTTATCTATTTATTTAATAAATTCCCCTTAAAAAATTATTACTGCCAAAATTCAATAATTTTAATAAATTTATTTAATAATTTAATTAAAATTTAAATTTAAATAATAGAGTATCTAATTCTAGTTTATAAATAAATTTAAATATTTTAAATTTATATTTAATTAATTAATAAAATTTTGTCACATGTTAGTGCCACTTGTCACATGTTAGAGTCACTTGTTACGTATCAGTGTCACATGTTAGTGTCACACAGCGTCTGTTACATGACACGTGACTCGTGTTACATGTCATGTGCCCCGTGTTACATGTCACATGTCACGTGCCTCGTGTAACATGTCACGTGCCTCGTGTAACATGTCACGTGCCTCGTGTAACATGTCACGTGACTCGTGTTGCATGTCACGTGACTCGTGTTGCATGTCACGTGACTCGTGTTGCATGTCACGTGACTCGTGTTGCATGTCACGTGACTCGTGTTGCATGTCACGTGACTCGTGTTGCATGTCACGTGACTCGTGTTGCATGTCACGTGACTCGTGTTGCATGTCGCGTGACTCGTGTTGCATGTCGCGTGACTCGTGTTGCATGTCGCGTGACTCGTGTTGCATGTCGCGTGACTCGTGTTACATGTCACATGTCACATCACTCGTGTTACATGTCATGCAACACGTGTTACATGTCACACGACGTGTGTTACGTGCAACATGCCACGTGTTACTTGTTACATGCCGCATACCGCATGTTACTTGTCATGTTAAGTCACTTGGAACTTGTCATATAGCATGTTACTTTGTCATATGACTTGCTCTGAAAACTTTTTTCAGCGCATTTTGGCGCCATTTTCACGTTACACGTTTTTCAAAATTTTAACATAACAAGACTTTAAGTTACCGACGAAGCGTCGTGTAGGGGATCAATAATTCCATTGAGTGAATTAGTCGAATTTCCGCCAATTTTTCGAAGACTTTTCGACTTACACCAAATCGTATCCATCTTACAAGATCTGAGCCCATATCAACGGACCGCTTTTAGGTAAAGTATCGTGAGAACTCGAAGGAAGCTCTCGCTCGAACCATTGGCGTCCTTTGCAGCGTAAAATCCATCACCAAAGACCGACTTAGTCGCCGGCAACGACGTTTAATTAAACCCGTATCGTTGCTGCATTGACGCGTACTCTACATTACATCCATAGTCGGTGTAAAAATTACACCAAACGCTCAGGGTAGGTGGCGGGAAAGCGTCGCAAATGGACGATGATGCGGATGAAGAGTACCCCAACACGTCACCGCACCTGTTAGCCAGCAGGCAGCCGTTCTGCAAAATCTACGTACGCGAAATTAATGCGAGCCGCATTGCCGCGTCAATTACACAGCTTATTCAGACTATTGAGGGTATAGCGAGCGAGCCGAATGCATATAGTGAAATAATCCGATCGGATGGCGACGACGATGCTACCGCTTTCCTCCGAGCCTCCGTTGTAATACCGTGAAAAGCGAAATGAAAAGCTGTAAGCGTCTGTATTGTTCATTAAATAACCATCGTTTATCCCGAGGTGGGATTTACAAACGCGCGGTGGTCGGCTATAGGCTTCGCGTTCGATTTCTTACGTACAAGTCGTCGTCGTCGTACGTCTATACAGCTTCTCCCATTCCAACCATGCCATAAGTATCCATATTCGAGATAGTTTTGTAAACGAGCGAACGAGGCTCGGGATAAGTTTTAACGATACTATAGTTTTCCGTCGGTTTTTATTTCAAAAACCCAGGCATCCGAGCAGTTGTGCGCTCGTGTATCGATGGTGCGGCGGGATTTCGATTCCCCGGCTTCCTCATACCACCCTTCCCTCGTTCCAGTACACTTTCGGTTTGTTTTTATGAACGCGATTACGACGATCCGGCGAACAATCGAAGCGGAAATTATCGTTAGGTTTTTTGTATGTACTTGTTGTTTTTTCTGCAGCCAGAAATTTTCTACTCGATAGGATTATATTGTACGTATGTAGGTATAGGTAACTGTACTGTTCGCTGTGTGGTCGATTCTTTCGATGGTCGCGTGGACAAAATGGGACATTTTTTACTCTCGTTCGTCCTCCCATCCTGCCACCGGTTACAAGAAGCATTCGCGCCGCAGCCAACATTTTAATATAAAGGTTTTCAAAATTCCATTTAATTCTCGTTAAACGCGAACTATACTCGTAAGACGATGTGTAAAGTTCAAAGTTTAATAATTTCTTCGTACACTCGAGTGCCGAAGTTATTCGGTTTTACAACGATACAGCAAAACAGCGGCACGGGACCTTAAGTTTAATATGATAGCTACGATTTTACTGGAATTTAATAGTGACGCGGAGTAAACGCTGATGCGCGGCGCGCGCGAAATTTCGCCCTTAAGCCATTTCTTATTAAAACGAAATTTTAATAGTAATCGAACCGATCTGCGATATGGAGTTTATTTTCATTTTTTTCTTCCCCGAATCGTTAGGTAACAAACGTACTCGCTTTTTAATTAGCAAATTCATATTTTTATAAATCGAAGGCCTAAATTGAAGATTTCTCATTACCTCGAAATAATAAAAGAAAATTGGTTAATGAAATACATGGGCTGAAATTTTCACCACTTTTATTTTAGCTCATTTTGGCCTCTGTTAGGAACTACAAAGTTCCCATTTCTGGGAAAAAAAAAATAAGGAAATGAAAATGCAAATCGACCCATCACACTAATAAGCAACTCGCTCTGCGCCATAAAACTCGTAAAACTTTTTCACCAGCACCTGAGGAATGTTTAAAGCTCGCAAGACCTGAAAAGGAAATCTCCCTTCCTCCTTCCACCCCTCTCGCAAACTGGAAAGTATTCCAACATGAAAAAATCGCCGATAAATAAAAGCTTACCCTTTTTTTTTCACCAACAAGAAACATCTTTTAATTTAAAACGATGTACTTCTACTTATCTTAGAATTACAAGAGGTGGGCGTCGTCGTCGACGTCTGCGGTATAAAAAAAATTCGTATTTATGTGGAGAAAAATACTAATATAAGTCTGTGCTTTTTTTTATGTTTTCAGGTAAGTCTTGGTCGCATTGCTGATGCTGTGGTTTTTAAGATATTGGATCGAGTGGCGTCGCCGTAACACCATCTTATACCAGAACGTATTTATTCGCTACAATGGTTAGAAAAATAAAAACGAATCCGCGAAATCGGTTCGATGGCGGGGTACGAAGGGGAGGAGAATATCGAAAGACGAGCGATTCGGATGAGGAAAAGTATGAAACGGTGTTTTTTTCGTACTTAGAAACTGTAATTTAACGGCGACGACGACGATGATGGAAATCTTATGGGAGGTGCAGGCGAAACGGGTGCACGACAAGCGGAGGTTTGTATATTGTTTGCACAGTTTATGCCCATTAATGTAATTGAATCGAGAGAAGCAAGAAAAATCGCGAACGTTTTTCCGAAATTAATTTTACATTTGTTGGCGACGGTTTTTTTTTTTTGCAAGAGAGAAGGTGAAGGGGGTGTCTGGAAATGGCGAGTATTTGAAAAATTTAATTATCGTTAATTTATATATTTGTACGTATTTATGTTTTGTCAGCAGAGATTGTTCATGAGTGGAGTTGGTTTGTGTGAAGCGGGGAGTGTTCTAAGCCAAATTTGGAACTGAGCAAACTATGCTTTGATTTTTTTAAAATGATTTTTTACTCTAAATCATTTTTTCGTCGCTTCGAAATTAAATTAGGCACAAATTTGATAATAATTTTTAGCTATCACGAAAAGTTTCATTCAAAATCATGCTGATTTTGTTCAAAAATTGACTTTTAGATAAAAAATTTTGAACAATTTGCAATTTTCGATTTCAAATTCCAAGATTTTAAAAACAAATGTAAATGTTTGAAGACGTTTTAATCGAATTTATGACATTTTTGTGACTTCAAGATGAAAATAATGACGAATTAGTAAAAATCCTGATTATTTTGGCTTTTGATTTAGAATATTGTCTTTTTACAACTTCGAAATCAAATGTTGCAATTTTTGTCAAAATAACGATTTCAGAAAAATTATTTACCAGTCAAAATTCGTCACTACATTCTGACTTTACATTTCAAATTTCGATATTTTTTCCACTTCGCAATCGAATTTATGTAATTTTTGGATAAAAATACTCACTGATTGGAATTATTGGTTGAAATACTCCATTTTGATCCATCAATTTCGATTTTTTCAATTTTTAAATCCTAATGTTGCAATTTTCGTGATTTTTAGATCAAAATAATGATCAAAATAAAATATTTTTCTAATCAAAAATCTTGACATTATTTTTACGTTCCTACGAGAACCATAGTAATTTTCTCGAATAAAAACACCATTTTGTAATTATTGGCCCCCTCCCTCCCCTCCCTCCTTCCCTCCCCCCTCTCAAAAATTTAAGTTTGACATCAGACATTGTCTTTTGGGTGATGGATGGGGGGAGGGGGGGGCGCTCATCATTTGAATTTTTGGCTAAAAATTTTTGAAAAAGCAGCAAAAATTGTGAAGAAGTTGCCAAGAAAGTTTAAAAGTTGTAAAATTGTTGAAAATTTCATAAAGTTTCGATTTTTAGACGTTTTGTTAGACTTTTTTGGACATAAAATTTTTTTAAATTTTAAACTTTTTTTTTGAACTTGGAAAATTTTACAGATCGTGCTGAATTTTACACATTTTATCAGATTTCAGACTTTTTAGACTTGGGAAAAATTTTGATTCGATGACTTTTAGACATTTTGTCAGACTTTTTGTGCTTTGAAAATTTTTTAGAATTCAAACGATTTTTTGAACCTGAAAAAATTTAAAAATTGTGCTGAATTTTGGAAATTTTATCAGGTTTTTGACTTTTTGGACTTAAAAACGTAAGAAATTCTGACTTTTTTGACTTGGAAAATTTTTTTAAAATTCAAACGACTTTTTGAATTTGGAAAAATTTAGTCTGTTTCAAAATTTGATTTTTTGTTATTTTATGAGACATGAAAACATTGTCTGACTTTTTGAACTTGAATAGATCATGTCAAAATTAGACTTTTAGACATTTTTTCGTCAAAAAATGAAATCATGTGTGCTAGATATTTTGTTGGTATTGGACTAAATTGTTTTAAAAAACGCCAAGGATGTTGAGGAAATTATTGTAATTTCATTTTCAGTATAGGATATGTTTTTGCCATGAAGAAATCTGCGAAAAAAGACACGAAATTCCATCATCCTGACTTTTGGACATTTTGTCAGCCTTTTTTGGCCTTTGAAAAATTTTCAGATTTTCACCGACCGGACTTGGATAGTTTCAAAGATCATGGTAAATTTCAGACATTTTGTCAGGCTTTTTTACACTTTCTGGACTTGAAAAAATTTTCGGATTTCAAACGATTTTTGACTTGAAAAATTTCAGAATTTCAGGCTTTTTTCATCTTGAAAAATTTCGTCAAGTGTCGGTTGACTCGTCAAAATTGTCAGTAAAAATTGTTACTTTTGGTCAAAATCGTTAATTTTTGTAAAAAATACCAGTTTTGGTCAAAAGTGTCATATTTGGTCAAAGGTGTCATATTTGGTCAAAATTGCCCTTTTTTTGTTCAAACTGTCATTTTTTGTCCAAACTGTCATTGTTTGTCAGAATTGTCATTTTTTGATTCAAACTGTCATTGTTTGTCAAAATTGTCATTTTTGGTTAAAATCGTTGTTTTTCATCAATTTTTTTTTTGTCCAACATGTGAATATTTTAGTCAAAATTGTCATTTTTTGTCAAAATTGTCATTTTTGGTCAAAATTGTCATTTTTGGTCAAA